>JAFIRS010006527.1:0-35939 GCA_018342105.1 Gonioctena quinquepunctata
CACATTTTCAGAAACAATCTCACTAAAAAAAGATGGAAAAAGGTTAGAAACATTTCTTTGGAGACACTTTGAAATTAGTTTTTTTCCAATAAATTTAGGTATTTCAGGACATTCCTAGTTATTTATAAGGTGGAAAGTTCATATAAGCATGGGTCCGCGAGGCCTTCATTTTTTATATACAGGGTGTTATTTATATTTTGGTTTTTCGTGAATAATTTTTAAAATAATGTCGATATTTGGACGAAAATTGGTAACTAAGATCAAATTTGAATTTCTCATATTAAAAAATCCCCATATATCAATTTTCGTCCAAATATCGACATTATTTTTAAAATTATTTACGGAAAACCAAAAATAAATTCTTTAACACCGATACAAAACAGAAGGCCGGTTACAAATAATTTTCATCTTGTAAATATCTGAGGAATCGTCCTGTAAAATATCGGACACTTATTACATAACACCCTGTATATATATATATATATATATATATTTAAATATTTATATATATATATATATATATATATATATATATATATATACCACAGTGTTCTGTATGCAAGGAAAATTTTTGGTAAACTCTCAATAATTTTTTTTGTTTGATATTACTATTGTGATCTTAAGGATTTAAGGATAACCATTATTCATTTATTTTTATCTGCCATTCTGTAGCCTTAACCTTCATCGGGAGATGGACTGAACTTAAAATAATTGTTTTCCAGGTATAGTAAAGCCCTGAATAAAATCAGCGATTTCATTTTAGTTGCATCAGCACTCCATGGAGTTTTCATATTGGGCAGTATCTTGGTATATTTTTTGGTGAGTACGACTGTAGAATTCGCGTAATATTCATTAAAATGAAAAATCATTCATAAATTACGAAAAGTTTCAAAATCACGTAGGGGGAGGGGCGGGGTAAAATGATTTCCCAGAGACCAGTGGAGCAATCTGTTAACTATGTTGAATTATTGCAATACTAATATTTATATATCTGTTCAATTATTCACCTTATATATTGATTTTGTAAATTCGTATTTATATATGAGTGTGTCATGTGAATGTTGTCTGTCAAATAAAAAGTTTTTGAATTTTCCATTTTTGTAAAATCTGAGTATTCGTTGTTATCCTTAAGTTCAAAGGGTAAGTTTTTGTCTGGAAAAGTTAAGGTACTTCCCAAGAGACATTGAATTAAAATTATTAAAATTCAGCATATGTTTTTTGTTTAACATGGAACAACACCCATGAAATTTAAACAAGTTTCCCATCCCAACCCGAGATATATATAATTGAAGTTGACTCAATTAACACTAACATATGGACCTATCGGCAAACAGCACATTAAATTTACCGTTGTACTAAAAATTAAAAGTTTGAAAACGACAAGACTAGTGCAGGATATACGAATTGGTAAAAAAAATCGAAGTGATTGACCATCTAGTTTGACAGATATAATCAAAACTACTCTCTTATTCAAAATAGTCCACGGGGAAGCGCACATTAATAATTCTACTGTTAGTACTAAAATTAAGAAGTTTATGAAAACGCAGAGGGCTAGGCAGGATATCACGAATTCTGAAAAAACAAAGTGATTGACCATCTAGTTTGACGAAAATCAGAAAACTCTCGTTATTCAAAATAGTTCACGGGGAAGCGCACGCCTAAAGGGGGGGGGTCGTAAAATCATTTTGAGGGGACTTTTTGAAGAAGGACGGGACCAT
Organism: Gonioctena quinquepunctata; assembly: GCA_018342105.1. Classification (NCBI taxonomy): domain Eukaryota; kingdom Metazoa; phylum Arthropoda; class Insecta; order Coleoptera; family Chrysomelidae; genus Gonioctena; species Gonioctena quinquepunctata. The sequence goes on from JAFIRS010006527.1 coordinate 1,719, forward strand.
TTGAGAGTCCGGCGAAACAAAACCCTTCCTAGTTGACTCCATCGATTTTAGATACCCCCTTTCCCCCAAAAAAAAAAGTTCAAGAGTACTCAAAAGTCCATTGAAGTTTTATCGAAAAAATAATTTTTTCCCATGACTATAATTTAGTAAAAGGGGGAGGGGGGGTGAGGCCCGGGTCTGAAAAATTTTTTTTGGCCGCGCTTTTCGGGGACATCAATTTTTTGAGTCGCCGACTTTCTATAACAAAGAAATTTTCTAGAGTCGATTAGGGGGGCAAGTGCGTTTCAAATCGAAAAGTTGTTTGAAATTTTTCGATTCCGTCGAAAATAATTTCCTAATTCAACTGTCTCGTGGCGGAACTACCTTAATTGCGGCAAAATGGCAGAAAGTTCGTAAGTCGTCATAACAAAGTTGAAAAATAATAATCATCAAGTCTGTAATTATAAAATGGAGATGTTACTACTAAAAGAGTATCTGAGTAATCAATGAACTAAACGTTGAAATACGCTCTAGAGCAGTTGTGGACAACCACTTGTAAACAGTTTTGTTGATGATCTTGGCGATTATAGTAGTGTTTTTTTTTTCCGCATTTTCAATCTAACCATAAGACTTTTTCATAGTGCATAATAAACCTTATATAATATTTATCTACCGACTCACGTATTCGTTTCTATAGAATTTGATTCTTATGAATTTGTAGGTTAGGTCAAAAAAATTGACTATAAAGGATAAACTGATCACTTCAATAGCCTTTGGGCTATAGTGCACAAAAAATATTTCTATTTGCAATTTCCAAACGTTTTCGGTAAAACGACCATCTTCAGGGGAAATTCTGAAATGTGGAAAGGTTATAGAAAATATTATATTAGATGAAGAATATGTGGTACAAAAAAAATGTGTGAAGCTGTTGGAATTGAAATTACCCACTTCAGAATTTATACAAAGTAACTGCAGAAGATGAACTCATTTAAGAAACAGGAACTCGCAAGATCACTAATCAACAAATGAATGAGAACGGCGTAACAAATTTCCTAACCTAAAGGGAGAATCTCAGACCCTCCACTAACCAAACCTTGATGAAAAAAATCAGAATAGTCGGTACTTCTAGCCGAATCTGCTACCTATCGGATGAATCAGGTGACAAAAACCCAGTGGCTTTTGAAATTTGAAAATAATAAAATCCTGGCCACATCCAGTGGCCAGGTTGGTCACAGCGTGCGTTCACTTCAAAGATGTATATTTTTCTTTGCCCAGTTGTTGACAATAGTCAATTCCTGTTCAGACAACTGGTGACGTCGGCAAGATGGTTTTTTTTTATTTTGCTCTTGAAAAAATTTAAACCAACTAAGAAATTGGTGATGTATTGTCTTACTACAACCGATCTACGGCGTCTTGCATTTCAATTGGCAGTAGGAATAACATTTCCTATGAGTTTTCCCATTCAAAACAGATCGCTAGACATGATTGGCTCAACGGATTCAAAAACCTCCCAGTATCCTTACGAACCCGGAAAATTCTGAACGAGCAGGTTTGATAAACAAATGTACCGTTCTATGATCTTCTAAAAAGCAGGCGGAAACACCTAACCCTCACGTCCCAATTTGCGAAACATTTATTCCAACAGTTCCCGGCAAAAACTCACAAATATTTCGAAAAAAGAAGGCAAACAAGTTGCCCGCGTAACTTTTGCTGAAATAGGAGAATCAGCCATTGCAGTAATCTGCACATCAGCAGGATGGGTTTTTGTACCACACATGGTAATTTTTTGTAGGAAAAGGATGAAGGCGGAACTGATGGATGGTGCGTGGGACCGTATTCGTTTGTAATGATTCCGTCTTTAGACAGGCATTTGACTCATACTAAAAATCTGAACGTTATGATAAAAGCTAAAGAAAACAACGTTTTGATATTATGTATTACCATACGACACATAAATTGCAGCCACTGGATGTCGGTGTTATGTATCCATTAAACACGTACATGGACCAGTCTTTGAAAAAATGGATGAACAATGATCCAGGCCAAACAGTGTCGAATTCCAAATAAGCAGCATTTTTTTCAGAGGCATATCTTAAGGCATCCGTATCAAGTGAAGCAAAGAATGGTTTTTAGAAAACGGGAATAAGGTTACCGAGAATCCCGATGAAACAACTTAGGAAACAATACAAGATACTGGAAAAAATTTAAGAATCTCTGGAGAAAAACCACCAACACGTAGTTTTCCTATTGCCAAGATCAAGCACACGATCGGATACACCTCCTATTTTAGAACGTCCCGCATCAAACAGTTGAAGCAGAAAGTTCCTCTACTGTAACCATTGCAGACTGCCGCCCACTTTCAAAAATTATTGGGAAGAGAGCTGCTCAAAAACGGAAGTCTGTCGGTACTGTGCTGCTCATGAGTACCTCCGGAAGCTTCTTGAAGAAGAGAAGAACAGGAAAATTGAAGCAGGAGAAAAGAGAAGAAGAAAGAGTGAGACAAAAGCGCTTGGAAAAAAAACTGTTCAAATAAAGAAAGTGACCAAGAAGAAAGACGTAAATGGAAGCAATGACACGAGTAATGAGAACGATAGATCAGAAGAAAAATCATGCACAGAAAAGAGAATAAAGAAGGAACAGTGAAAACGAATAGCAAGAAAAATATTAAATCAAAGAGAGTAATGAATAAGACGGTAGTAGTGAAAAGTGACGACACGGGCAATGCGAGCGATCAGTCAGAATCAGAGGAATGCATTTTGTTTCGAAAAATACACAGATTCAGCGGACGAAGATGGGATCAGGTGCAACAAATGTCGAAAGAGGGCTTATGACCAGTGTAGTAGGGTCGACGAAAATGAATGCGATTCAAATTTTTTATTTCATATAGAGAGGTTAACACATTTATTTTCATGCCATCTGGTGTAGGTACCAAATATCCAGGATTTATTTTCAGTTCGTTTTAATTACAGTGCCAAAAATGTATAATTCTTTTTTGGGTTTTTATTCTACGAGAATATTAATAATATACATTTAATTTTTTTTCTTTGTACCTTAGAAGTGCGATTCCACTCACCTAAGGAAGAGTTCTTTTGAAAGGGATTTCACCCCATGTGAGGGATCATTTTACCGCTCAGGTATAGGTAAAATGATTCGTTTGCAGAGATGAATAAAAACTGTTATATGTTCAAAATGGTGCGGACTTTAGTATTCATTTTGTAGAATCTTCAGTTAAGGTCTAATATTTCATAGTACGATATTCTTGAAACTATATGGAAGGTTTGACATTAGGAGGATCATTATACCCCAGTCTTCCCTATTTCTCAATCAACCATTTTTTTTCTAGAATGAGAAGGCAATAAACAATTACTTCATGTTTTCTGCTGCAGTTGTGACCTTTTGCATGATGTTTATCATACTGGAGTCTGGTGAACAAATTCAAAGTGAGGTAATAAAAATGAATTTAATTAATGTGACCCAAAGAAAACCTGTTGAAAAAAATAAGTAGGAAAATTCCCACTTTCCTCGAAAATAATCACCAACGAGATTTCACTTTCATTAGTTTCTTGATTTTTAGGGCGATAAATTGTACGCGCTTGTTCAAACTTGCAACTGGCATCGATGGAATCAGGAAAATCGAAAATTTTTGCAAATGTTTTTGCTATTGGTGAAAAAACCACTAGATATCAGCGCCTATGGTATCATTCAACAAGATAGAATACTATCCATGAGGGTGAGAGATTTAAAAATCATTTTGCAAATTGCTTATTGTTTGCACATACTTTGAAAAGGCTCAATCATATTTTTGTGGAAGGTACGGTGATGGAAGTCCTATAATTTTTTTTGCAAATCCAATCATTTTCGTATTATAAAGCTGAATACGTGCGAAAATGTATTTCTGAGAGAATAATGTATCAGGAATTGTAGAACTATGTATCGTTAAATCATGGCTCTATCCACCTGCAGCAGGTCTCATTGATACCTTTTTTCTCAATGCCATTGAGATTGAGTTTAAAGATGTATTTAATGCTTCTCCGATGCAAGACCTCTTTGTTTTCCAGAGCAGTTTCCACCTCTTTTACGAGTTCATGTAATGCTGTTTCTGTAGAATTGCCCGTTGTGTAGGCATATAGGTCCTTGTATAGAGGTTGGTTTGCCAACCTTGTGTCCCTAATATGCCTATACAACAGTTTTTCTTGCTACCATTCTGAAATAGAGTCTGTTGATAAAATCAAATATATCCAATGTGAGATGGGATGACCAAATAAAAAAATTATGATTCATTTCATATCAATTCAAGAATATCTCTGACATAATTAATACTTAATGTGTAGAGATTTTGTATACTTTGGTCGAAAGCCATATTTCCTATTAGTAGAGGAGACCGTGGGAGGTCGACCTTCACCGATCTGATAACTCGGTGAGACATATTTTTTATCAAGTATAATTTATAAACAAATATGCCCATGATAACTTGCCTATCGAAAAGTGTTCATAGCTATTTTTAATTGAATTAATTTTAATCAATTTTCTTTCTTCACCTTCACTCTTTTGATAACCGAATGAGTTTCACCTCAACTGATAGTTTTTAACACACAGAATATGCCTAGGTAGGCTTGCCTACTTATTTCTGCGCATGGCTACCTGGCAAGCAGATGTGAACAGGTAAGTCAATATAGGTAACTACACCGATCTGTTAACCAATCGAAATTAATATTATAGGTAAGATAATTTAATTACAAAACCAATCGTATAGGCTTGCCTGCAAAAAATCGTACATAAAATATTATTGCCAAGCTATAAAGTTTTAGAATTTTAGCTATTTGATAGGTGCGAGAGAGAAAGTAGAGCGTTGAATGTATCCGAGTGCGCATGCTCGTGTACATGTGAGTGACAGTGTCAGCATTTATTTACACTCGACAGTAATATTGAACTCTTTTATATGCCTTGTAATAAAAACGCTTTTAACAACATAAATGTATTAAATTTTATTTTTCTATATTGATGTTTTTTTTCATTTATTATACTTAAATTTTAAAAGTAACACTTATTTTTTCCCGCTTTGGTTTTTTGATTTTAAATAATGAATAAATTATTCTTTATTCAATTTTAAATAAAAAATATAGATTTTTTTATCATTTTTAAATTTTATGATTTAGCTTTGAAATAAAAATAAAAATTGTTGAATTTTTATTTCTTATTAATATATTTAATTATTTATTTTTGAATATTTCATAGCTGTAAGTATATATAGTGGGAAATAATACAAAAATTGTGATCGAAATTAGAGTTATAATAAATTAGAGTTCAAAATTACTGTCGAGTGTAAATAAATGTTGTCACTGTCACTCACATGTACACGAGCATGCGCACTCGGATACATTCAACGGTCAGGAAGCGTGCAGCTGCTATGTTGTGTCCTGTTCTCTCACACGGACCTCGGACGCTCTACTTTCTCTCTCGCACCTATCAAATAGCTAAAATTCTAAGACTTTATAGCTTGGCAATAATATTTTATGTACGATTTTTTGCAGGCATACGATTGGTTTTGTAATTAAATTATCTTACCTATGATATCAATTTCGATTGGTTAACAGATCGGTGTAGTTACCTATATTGACTTACCTGTTCACATCTGCTGCCAGGTAGCCATGCAGAAATAAGTAGGCAACCTACCTAGGCATATTCTGAGTGTTGAAAGCTATCAGTTGAGGGAAACTCATTCGGTTATCAAAGAGTGAAGTGATGAAAGAAAATTGATTGAAATATATTCAATTAAAAATAACTATAACACTTTCGATAGGCAATTATCATAGGCATATTGTTTATAAATTATATTTGATAAAAATATTCTCATCGAGTATCAGATCGGTGAAGTCGACCTCCTACCGGCTCTTAGACTATCTGGAGCGATTGAAAAATGCAATCCCAAAATTATCTACAAAATATCGAGGATGTACAGTCTGATAAGCTTTATCAAGGAAAGGCTTTGATGAATCTTTACCAATTGTATGCTAAAACGAACTTTTTATGGCAGTATAGTAATAAATTGTACTTTACATTCATTTATATCTTGTCAGTCACAGAGTAACTAGAATACTCGTGATCTTAATTAGAAATATGCAATATATAGATAATCTCTGATATTACTGTGTTCAACTGTTGCTTACAAATTTAACTTTTCTTCAAAATCAATTTTCTTATAAATATATTTAACAATGCTTTTTTTTCATTGTAACATGGGCTAAACAATAATTTACACTCTAATACAGATCGGTGTATATTGACTTACCTGTTCACATCTGCTTGCCAGGTAGCCATGCACAGAAATAAGTAGGCAAGCCTACCTAGGCATATTCTGAGTGTTGAAAGCTATCAGTTGAGGTGAAACTCATTCGGTTATCAAAAGAGTGAAGGTGATGAAAGAAAATTGATTGAAATATATTCAATTAAAAATAGCTATGAACACTTTTCGATAGGCAAGTTATCATAGGCATATTTGTTTATAAATTATATTTGATAAAAAATATGTCTCATCGAGTTATCAGATCGGTGAAGGTCGACCTCCTACCGGCTCTTAGACTATCTGGAGCGATTGAAAAATGCAACCCCAAAATTATCTACAAAATATCGAGGATGTACAGTCTGATAAGCTTTATCAAGGAAAGGCTTTGATGAATCTTTACCAATTGTATGCTAAAACGAACTTTTTATGGCAGTATAGTAATAAATTGTACTTTACATTCATTTATATCTTGTCAGTCACAGAGTAACTAGAATACTCGTGATCTTAATTAGAAATATGCAATATATAGATAATCTCTGATATTACTGTGTTCAACTGTTGCTTACAAATTTAACTTTTCTTCAAAATCAATTTTCTTATAAATATATTTAACAATGCTTTTTTTTCATTGTAACATGGGCTAAACAATAATTTACACTCTAATACAGATCGGTGTATATTGACTTACCTGTTCACATCTGCTTGCCAGGTAGCCATGCACAGAAATAAGTAGGCAAGCCTACCTAGGCATATTCTGAGTGTTGAAAGCTATCAGTTGAGGTGAAACTCATTCGGTTATCAAAAGAGTGAAGGTGATGAAAGAAAATTGATTGAAATATATTCAATTAAAAATAGCTATGAACACTTTTCGATAGGCAAGTTATCATAGGCATATTTGTTTATAAATTATATTTGATAAAAAATATGTCTCATCGAGTTATCAGATCGGTGAAGGTCGACCTCCTACCGGCTCTTAGACTATATGGAGCGATTGAAAAATGCAACCCCAAAATTATCTACAAAATATCGAGGATGTACAGTCTGATAAGCTTTATCAAGGAAAGGCTTTGATGAATCTTTACTTGTTGTAAATTTAGAGTAACTAGAATATCGTGATCTTAATTAGAAATATGCAATATATAGATAATCTCTGATATTACTGTGTTCAACTGTTGCTTACAAATTTAACTTTTCTTCAAAACCAATTTTATTATAATTATATTCGACAATGCTTATTCTTTTTGTAACATTGGCTAAATAATGATTCACACACTAATATTTTATCGTTTCCAGATCATGAAAGGACTCTACAGTGTTTTTACGTTTTATGGATGTATGAACAAATGAAATACCACATATAATTCAACTACATGCAATTCACAGTATTGTTCAATTACCATTGCTTTTACTTAATAAAGAGTTCCTATTATTATTGTTTCCATTTTCTCATATGGATTGAATAGATTGATAATGTATAAAACACCTTTTGAACACAATCTTGCGAAAACAGTACTTCTTTGGAATTCAATTGATAGAACCACAGGTTTTTCGGTTTCTAAAATAAATTCTCCCAACTTATCATCTAGTGCATGTGGGAATGTGGATGTTTTCCTTTGTAACAAGTGGCCTCTTTTCCAGAATATTAATTATTCAGGGTGAGTCAAGCTGAACGCCTCGGACTCTCGTGGCCAAATGGTATTTTTTTTCATTAAACGGTCTAGGGAAGTATATGTATGTCGATCTGAACTATATTTTTGAAATAATGATTTTCATACAATGTATTTGAAAAGTGCGTGACATATCGAAGTTGTATTTTTTTTAATGGAACTCCCTGTATTTTTTGCATTTTTGAATTCTTTGAGAAAAAATAAGCTGACTTTGCTGAAATATCCCTCTATACCTTACTCTCTCCGTTTGTGATATATTCAACTTTTTCGCGAAATCTAACGTCAAAGACATTCAATATCATTGGAATTAGCCACGGAAGGTGCACGAAGTTTTGACCGGTCACTCAAATCCCTTTCAGCTAGTTACTGTGGCTTGAGATGACGATCAATAGTAAATAGTGTGTTTTATATATTCAGGAACACTTACCGCAAATTTGAGCTCCAATAACTTTGTTATTTCAAATGGAACACCCTATATTCTTCCACATGACAAGATTCACCTTTTCTTTTTCCTTTCGAACCATATAATATTTTCCTATACCTAAATGTGCTGCTTCAGGAGTTATCGAAGCCTTTTCGAAATCCGATGAATTTTTTGAATTAGCATTATTTCATCTAGTAGTTTGATATCATATACTTGAGTAATACGTTCAACACTGTTCAATTGTTGTTCCAAGCAGGCTCCTGTCAAATATCGTTATATTTTGTCATAAGTTTGTGTTGAATTCGTCTTGCTCTCGTATTCTCAGATTTGAGAAGTAAAATTAAAAGTTTTACACTTGAAAAAAAAATAACATGATTTTAACCATTGGAACCAAAAATTGCTTATTAGCGTCGACGGTTTGTGCACAAAAGTTCCCAGATCAAGAGCATCCTGATAAAAATGTATTCGAGAGATTATTAGCCAGATTTCGAGGAACAGATAGTATCGAGTACACTGTTCTAGATATATCGAAACCAGTGACTGGGAATGAGAAACTCAATTTCGAAGTTTTGCAATTAGTGATTTAAAATCCAAATACCAGTTCTAGAGCCATTGCTAATGTAACAGGTATAAGTCGATCGAGTGTTAGCAGAATTATTATAAAACAAATATCATCCATACCACATTCAGCTGCATCAACATCTGTAAGGAAGGGACATTGAACGCAGGCTGGATTTCTGTTTATGGTATCACGGACGATTTGGCGAAGAGATGAACGTTTATGAACATATTTTATTCACAGACGAATCAACCTTCCATAACACTGGTCTGGTGAATCGATATAACTTTCATTATTATAACACCGAAAACAGACAGTTATTTCGAACCGTCGATCGCCAGAATCGGTGGAGTATTAACTCATTCGGTGGAATCATAGGAGACACCATAATTGGTCCTTATTTCTTTGACGGGCATCTGGATTGAAGGACATTTTTAAGATTCATGAAAACAGATTTTTGGAATCTTTTGGAAAATATTCCTTCGAATGTGAGACAGAAGATGTGGCTACAATTAGATGGTGCTCCGGCACATTTCAAACATATTGTCAGGAACTATCTGGACAGAAAGTTGACAGATGAATGGATAGGGAGAGGTGGTCCTTATAACTGGCCAGCGAGATCGCCTGATCTTACATCCTTGGACTTTTTTATGGGGATATATCAAGGATATTGTATACAGTAAACCACCCACTACTCCTGATGATATGAAAGTGAAGATTAGAAATGCCTTCCAGTAACTCCAAATATGTTGAAAAATGTCAGAAGCTCATTCGAAAAAAGAATTAGATGCTGTATTGAAGTAGATGGTGGTCATGACGAACATGTCTTATAGTTTTTTTAATTTTCCCTTAAACTTTAATCTTTCAATATTGTTTTTTTTTTAAACTAATAACCCCAAAAATAGTAGATACAGGTGGACCGATATAACAATGTTCTAAAGAAAATCAACTGTAAGTTGAGAGTGTTCAAATTCAATTTGCCAATAATATCGAAGAACTATTCTTCAGTAATCGACATAGAAGAAATGATGTTAATTCAGAAAATTAATTGGATTTCGAAAAGGCTTCGATAACTCTTGAAGCACCACATTTAGGTATAGGGAAGTATCATATGGTTCGAAAGGAAATGAAAAGGTGAATCTTGTCACATGGAAAAATATAGATTGTTCCATTTGAAATAACAAAGTTATTGGAGTTCAAATATGCGGTAAGTGTTCCTGATAATAAAAAACACACTGTATACTATTGATCGTCTACACAAGCCACAGAAACTAGCTGAACGGGATTTGAGTGACCTGTCGAAATTTCGTACACCTGCCGTGGCTAATCCCAATAATATTGAATTCCTTTGACAAAGTTACATTTTGTAAAAAAGTTGAATATCTCACAAACGGGGAGAGTTAGGTAAAGGGATACTTTAGCAAAGTCAGCTCTTTTTTTCTCAAATAATTGAAAAATGCAAGAAAATACAGGGTGTTCCATTTAAAAACATATAACTTTGATATGTCACGCTCTTTTCAAATACCTTGTATAAAAATCATTATTTTCAAAATGTAGTTCAGATCGACATACATATACTTCCCGAGACCGTTCACTGAAAAAAATACCATTTGGCCACGAGAGTCCGAGGCGTTATATAATTCATTATAATACAACATTAAATCTCCTCATTTTCTCTTCACACAAAGATTACACTAATATTGGTGGTGCGATTGCCGAATTATATGGAACCCAAAAATGTATAACACAAATGGGCCCTGAATGCAGAGAAAAATTGCGGAGAATTCCAAAATGTAAGGCATTGACTGTCTCAGAAACCTTCAAGCACATTCAGTAAATATTCTTTCAGATTGGATGTCTGTCATGCAATCAAAAATAAAACAAGGAATTGAGGATAGCAAAGGTAATGAATTCAATTCAAAGCTCTGGTTTGGAATATTTAATGAAGAGACTCCGGAACATTCTGTACCTATTCTAATTATAGGATATAACAACAAGATAGAAAAGAATTCCAGGAAATTTATTATATTTTTGCATTAAAACCTACAAGAATTCGCTAGTGAGCTATTATGAATGATAGTCTGATTAACAAGTTAAAAAACGGGTTGATTCTCGTTCCCGGTCCTGAAAATATGTGCGATAGCTCATTGGATTCGGAATGACGTCTAGAAAAATGTATCTCGAGCATTTATTAGCACATACAAAATTGAAATTGTTATTAACAAAATGAGATTGAAAAAAAATGTATTCAGTTTTTTGTTAATAACTCAAGAACTATTGATATTTAAGAACTTTTGAAAAAATATCCTTAAAGAGGAGGAAATTTCCAATAAAAGAGTTGCGACTCCCGGAATTCTGTCTCCGTTTTATAATGATTATTCAACGCCGAAAATAGGTCTCCGCGCGGCCGTTACAGCATGAGCGCAACACCGCTAGAGACAGTATATCACACAAAATAATTTTTTTATAGTATTGAATATCAATTTAAAAATTTGAAAAAATCATGGTGTCATCAGAACATTCGAAATAATAAATCCCTGTTGGAAAAAAAATTTATGTCGATTTTTCAAAAAGTATACAATTGTTAAAACTAATTTTTATTCCATCTCTGTTTTCACGAAAGTCGACATGAAAGTTTGAACAATTGACCTATACATTTTTTGCTTCTTGGAGCCCTTCTTATATACATACTCAAGAAGAACACGTTATAAAAGTTTATTAAAGTTTTATATTTTGTTTGTTATAATTTTTTTAAATGAACACAAAATTAAATATTGAAAAAATGTTGTTGACAAATGTTATTATACAGCTGTTTTTGCATCTTACAATAGCATTATTTAACGTAGGTAAAGAATTGTTTACGTCATTTGTTAAGAAATTGTTTGAAAACAAATAGACAAGTATAATATTCGAAAAAAATATTTCCTACCATTTCATTTTCAAGACAAAATGATGATTAAAAAAAACTTCAAATACATTCTTCATTGTTTATAATAAAATAATATTTCATTTGTTTAAATAATTAATTAAGAATTTTTTTTCCCTTCGAAAATCATAATTGGCATTTCTCTATAGGCTAACAATTTTTTTTATCAATAATTTCATTGTTTTTTGAGTTTGTTATAAACAATGTGTGACCCTCGGTTAATTTTTTTCCTCGAAGTAAAAAAATTTACAAAAACAGCCATATGTTACTATGATTTTGTTACCGTGTAATATTTAAAAATGTTATAAAAAAATTTATTCAATTTTTTTCAGTACTTTGTTATATATGTGTTTTTGTAATTTTTTTCAATACCAGGAATAAAAAATAAACCAAGGGTCACAAATTGTTTATAACAAATTGGTAACTTAATAAACAATGGAAGTATTGATAAAAAAAAATTTTTAACCATAGAGCAATGCCAATTATGATTTTCAAGGAGAAACAAATTTCTTAACTAATTATTAAAACAAACGAAAATATTATAAACAATAAAAAAAAATATTCAAGGTTTTTTTAATCATAATTTTGTCTTGACAATGAAATGGACAGAAATATTTTTTAAATTTACTAGTCTATTTGTTTATAAACAATTTCTTAACAAATGACGTAAACAAATTTTTTCCTACATCAATTAATGCCAATGTTAGATGCGAAAACAGCTGTATAATAACATTTGCCAACAAATTTTTTTTTAACAATTTTTTATTTCATTTTTAGTTCATTCAAAAAAAATTATAACAAACAAAATATAAAACATTAATAAACTTTTATCACGTAAGTATGTATATAAGAAGGGCTCCAAGAAGCAAAAAATTTATAGGTCAATTATTTAAACTTTTATGTCGACTTTTGTAAAACACAGAGATTGGATAAAAATTAGTTGAGTAACAATCGTATATTTTTTTGAAAAATCGACATATTTTTTTTTCTAACGTTGCTTCATTTTTTGACAACTTCATTCCAAATGAATTTCAAAATGTCACGTTTTGGCAATGCGAATGTTCAAAGTATAAATAAAAGAAAAAATTCCCAGAAATACAACCTACAGTCACAAATATATTTGGGGAATATTTATGGAATTTTGCTGCGAACGAGAATATGAATTAAATGAACAAATAAGCTTAGAAGAATTGGCGTTGATACTAAAAGATTGGGCGGTCAATATGAGAAAGCAAGACAGGACCGAATATTAAAGAAGCAACGGTGAAGATAACGTTTCGTGCAAACTTTTGCAAGAAAAGTACTATAACGACTATAATATTATGATTGACCCGTTTAACAATATAGTATTCAAACCAGCCCGAGCTGTACTCGATGAAATCAGGAAGAAACTATAAACAGATCCATGTCCAGTTCAGTTTCGTTAAATTTGTCTGAAGTTAACAAAATAATATTGCTATGTGATGAAAATACTCCTGAAGGAAAAATATCGATGACTCTCCAACAAATCGCATTGAATACAATCCGGTGTTCAGTGAAACGTGCCAAGGTGGTTCTAAAAGCTGTACAAGTAGTAAATGGTTGGTTTTCTATAGTGAAGGACAAAGCTGCCCGGTACGTCTTTTTCATAAACTGATATCAAAAAGAGGCGACAAAATTACCTCACCACGACTGCTCTTAAAACCAAATCGACACTGGAAAAATGAAACTGACAAATGGTACAATAATGTACCTGTTGGAAAAAATACAATAAATGGATCGACTGAATCTGCTGCTAAGGCAATTGGCTTGAATATGAAGGAAAAAAAGAAAACAAATCACTCGAATAGATCAACTGCTGTTAGCGAATTGGCAAAAAGTGGTGAAGAAGAACAACAATTGCTGAAAATTACTGGTCATAGCAATCGAAATTCTATAAAACCATACTTTAATCTCGATCGAGAACACCACAACAAGATCATAAATATTATGCGTGGTAATAGATCTTCTGTAGTAGAGAACAGCAACGAATCTAATTTTAAGTTAAATTTTAATAATTGTACTTTCACGAACTGTACTTCCAATGAATAAATAAATGTTTCATTGTGTTGAGTTATACATTTTTTTGTCAAAAAATTTTTCGCCGAATATCCCTTGGACATTGACAAATGCCTCATAATTTTATGACAAATTTATCAAGCTCGTTTCTTGGTAACAGCCCGAGGCCGAAGGCTGAGCTTTCGATTATCATAAAATTATCTCGTCTATTATCAATATCAAAGGATATTACTACTGAAAATTCCCTCCTCTTTGGGGATCTTTTTTCAAAAATTCTTACATATTGATCTTATTTTGCAATTTTTCATGTGCAATCGAATGAGCTATCGCACATATTTTAGGACCGGGAACAAGAATAAACCCGTTTTTTAACTTGTTAATCAGACTATGAACGTTTTATCATTTTTCTACTTCATTTCGTGGACTGATATCGTGTGAAATGCCAGTGCTTACGTCGCCGGAATACTATGACATCATTATCTCATATGGTGCAGTAAATGGAAGTCTTAGAGATGGTATACTTGTTTCCCGTGACCTAGAACTACAGTGCATTGAATGTAATGGCAGAACATTCGTTTTCCTTGACTTTGAGTGTTGTGTTCAGCATTTTTTTGGTATTTTGTTGTGCTACTTAAACAAAAAAATCACTCCACCCGCCAGCCCCACTTTTATAGAGGTGTGATAAGTTATTCGGCCCTAGCCGATTTTTCACGTTATGTCAGATCAGTTGGAGCATATGCCGCATTTTTCTACAAGAAACAAAAATGAGTAATTTTTTTGTACTTTTTTGGGAAAAACTACTGGATAATTTTGGAATGTTCTCTATCTTTCTCGCTTTCTCAGTTGTTGAAACTACTATAGAATGCGATAATAGCGTAAAGAGATTTGGTGACCTGAAACAAATAAAGTATTACTAAGAATTTTTGAGTAAACTTTTAAAAATGTTGTTGATTCTTAATGAAAACAATTTTAAGGATTGGTTTTCAGTGTTAAAATTATTGGGTTATAGAAATTACTGCAATGGTTAGGTTTAATATTGTGTTCAGCTAGATCACAAGTATTTTTTCTTGTGATTACAATCACTATTATGGGATACTATACAGTGCTTCTCAAAAGTGCTCTCCCCCCCTCTTATTTTTGGAACGATTATACATAAACAAGTGAAATTTGGAAACTGAATATTGAAGGTTGTAAACTTCCCTACTAGTGATGATAGATGACGAAATCGTCAAAGATGACGTCACAAGGCCATTGTGACCAATAATTTTGGATGGAACCCTACGGCAAGCGACACCTCTTTTAAAAGGTATCGAAAAAGCCTATTCAATGATACTAATTTTGTTTGTGTTTATGGCAGTTTTGGCAACTCGCTTTTGAAAAACGCAAAGCTGTGATGAATTAAATCAGTTAATACTAAAATTCAAAATCCAAGATCCGCCTCTGGATAGTTGTCGAATAAGCTGACATTTTTGTGAGTCTCCCTAATTCGACGTTGTTGTAATTGTCCAAGTTTTTGTACATTTAATAATTTGTGTATTGTTGATCGAACGTTTAACTGTTTCAGCAGCTTTTGGTACTTTTAATATTTTTGTACATTATAATAATTTGTTAAATTGTTGTGAGCCAAATGTTTAAGTGCTTCAAAAAGCGACATGGTACGTGCTTTAGGTGATGAAGTAGCAGCGATCCTAATTCTTGGTGAAACTGGACAAAATATTCATGCAGTAGAACGCATTTTTAATGAGAGGTTTCCCGATCGCCCCGTTTCGAGGACTTATTTAAGGGAGCTTCTTCGTAAGTTTGAAACAACGGGTAGTAATAATGATGTGAAACGATCTGGCAGACCACAAATTTCTGATGAGAAAAAAATTGATATATTGGCAGAAGTAATAGTTAATCCTACTTCTTCAACAACTCACGTTGCATCTACCTGTGAAGTCAGTCGAAGTACAGTACACAGGGTGTTGAAGAAAAATAAAATTTCATCCATACAAATTAAAAATGGTTCATCAACTCTCAGACGACGACCCAGACCGAAGACTAGAATTTTGTGAAAATATGGAAACTAAAATTAACCAACAGCCAGACTATGTCAAAACAATTTGTTTTAGTTACCTTTCAAAAGCGGTGTCGCTTGCCGTAGGGTTCCATTTAAAATAATTGGTCACATTGGCCTTGTGACGTCATCTTTGACCATTTCGTCATCTATCATCACTAGTAGGGAAGTTTAGAACCTTCAATATTCAGTTTCCAAATTTCACTTGTTTATGTATAATCGTTCCAAAAATAAGAGGGGGGGAAGGGGACTTTTGAGAAGCACTGTATAACGTTTAGGAAACCATTTCAGCATTACGGAAGATTGTCTAGGCTACTATAAAAAGATATTATGCAAGGTATATGAAAATCAGAAAAAAGCATGAAAAATATTACGATTTTTTTTTGGTCTTTCATATCCAACAGAATGGAACAGCAGTAGCTACTGCCACTTGTGAACTTTTTTTTATTTCTTCAGTGACGCCTTTTTGCTTGCGACTTTCTGAATATATCCAGAGCACAAATCATGGATGTTTTTACTAATATTGACGGAAAAAAGGCTACCCAGCAATATTTTTAAAGAATACAAGAACACCTCTACATTAAATTTTCCATAGATCTCTCTCAAACACAATCTTATCCTCAAAATAGAAAGAAGCACAAGTAATGCCGGTATATAAATCAAGAAATTGAAATGATATTGTAAACACAAGCCGATTTCCCTATTGACTGTTTTCTTAAGTTTTCAAAAGTATAGTCAGTAATGAAATGTTCTGCCGCATAAAAAACTCTATCACCCCACTTTCGTCACTAAAACAAATTGTTTTCACATAGTCTGGCTGTTGGTTAATTTTAATTTCCATATTTTCACAAAATTCTAGTCTTCGGTCTGAGAGTTGATGAACCATTTTTAATTTGTATGGATGAAATTTGTTTTTTTTCAACACCCTGTGTACTGTACTTCGACTGACTTCACAGGTAGATGCAACGTGAGTTGTTTAAGAAGTAGGATTAACTATTACTTCTGCCAGTATATCAATTTTTTTCTCATCAGAAATTTGTGGTCTGCCAGATCGTTTCGCATCATTAATACTACCCGTTGTTTCAAACTTCCGAAGAAGCTTCCTTAAATGAGTCCTCGAAACGGGGCGATCGGGAAACCTCTCATTAAAAATGCGTTCTGCTGCATGAATATTTTGTCCAGTTTTACCAAGAATTAGGATCGCTGCTACTTTATCACCTAAAGCACGTACCATTTCGCTTCTTGAAGCACTTAAACGAACGGCTCACAACAGTTTAACAAATTATTAAAATGTACAAAAATATTAAAAGTACCAAAGCTGCTGAAACAGTTAAACGTTCGATCAACAATACACAAATTATTAAATGAAAAAAAACTTGGACAATTACAAAAACGTCGAATTGGGGAGACTAACAAAAACGTCAGCTCATTTGACAACTATCCAGAGGCGGAGCTTGAATTTGGAATTTTAGTATTAACTGATTCAATTCATCACAGCTTTGCGTTTTTTAAAAGCGAGTTGCCAAAACTGCCATAAACACAAACAAAATTAGTATCATTGAATAGGTTTTTTCGATAACTTTCAAAAGAGGTGTCGCTTGCCGTAGGGTTCCATTTAAAATTATTGGTCACAATGGCCTTGTGACGTCATCTTTGACGATTTCGTCATCTATCATCACTAGTAGAGAAGTTTAGAACCTTTAATATTCAGTTTCCAAATTTCACTTGTTTATGTATAATCGTTCCAAAAATAAGAGGGGGGGAGAGGACTTTTGAGAAGCACTGTATAACGTTTAGGAAACCATTTCAGCATTACGGAAGATTGTCTAGGCTACTATAAAAAGATATTATGCAAGGTATATAAAAATCAGAAAAAAGCATGAAAAATATTACGATTTTTTTTGGTGTTTCATATCCAACAGAATGGAACAGCAGTAGCTACTGCCACTTGTGAACTTTTTTCTTATTTCTTCAGTGACGCCTGTTTGCTTGCGACTTTCCAAATATATCCAAAGAACAAATTATGGATGTTTTTACTAATATTGACGGAAAAAAGGCTACCCAGCAATATATTTTAAAGAATACAAGAACACCTCTACATTAAATTTTTCCATAGATCTCTCTCAAACACAATCTTATCCTCAAAATAGAAAGGAGCACAAGTGATGGCGGTATATAAATCGGGAAATTGAAATGATATTGTAAACACAAGCCGATTTCCCTATTGACTTTTTTCTAAGTTTTCGAAACTATAGTCAGTAATGAAATTTCTGCAGCATTAAAAACTGTATCACCCCACACCAGCATGACTTTCACTGAAAAAACTCACCAACCCCAAAATTCAAAACATAGCCAACATGGTTTCAGAAAAAAAAATCGGTTGAAACAGCAACTTACCAATAATTCGAATATGTATACCAAGAAATCGGCAAAGGTAATTATGTTATTTCTCTGATGTTCGATTTGTCGAAAGCTTTCGACAGCTTAAATAGTGAAAACATAATTGAGAAATTATCTACTCTTGGAATAAGGGGTATTCTCTCTGACTGGATAAAATCTTATATCTCAAACAGAAATATAATCGTACAAATTGGAAACGAACTATCCGATATTCATCCCGTTTCTCTTGGAGTTCCTCAGGATTCCGTGTTAGGCTCATTGCTTTTTATCAACGACCTTCCTCAATTAATTACAAATGGAAAAGTTACCATATTTGGTGACCATAACACATAAACAATATCCGGAAAATCCCCTGAGCAGCTCCAAGGAAAAGTTAGATGCACACTAGATGGGATGTACACTTGGTGCCAGAGGAATTCTTTGATCTAAAACAAAAATAAAACAGTTTGCTTGAATTTTCATCTGAAAAAAATTGTTCCGAATTCATTTATGTTGGAGCTGAATCTAAACATGACTTCAAATTCTAAACTCCTTGGAACCTGGCTCGATTCAAACATGACCATATCAATCACGTCTGTGCAAATTTAAACAAAGCCTTCTATGCAATCTTCCAAAGGAAGCCTCACTTGGATGAAAACGGGTTGATGAGTCTCCATTTCGCATTCGTGTATAGCCATTTATCTTACAACATAATGGCCTGGGACTCAGCTTCAGGAATAAATAGGGTTTTCATATCACAGAAATGAATCATTAGAAAAATCTTTGACCTTAGCTACAACCAAAGCTGTCGTGATATCTTCATAGAAAAACATATTCTTACCTTTACTTCTATCTACATCTTGAAATGTGTTACTTCCACAAAGAAACATCTACCAAATTTTACTATCCAGGGGAGCCACCATGGATATGGCACGAAAACAAATAAGTTAAAACTACCCAAATACAAAACATCCACTTAAAAAAAAACTCCTTTTTACAACTGTGCACTACCAATGAACATTAGAGATCAACCCTCTTACAAGGACTTCAAAAGGAGTGTCAAACATTTTAGTGTGTTTTTATAATCCCTACAGTTATAACTGACCACGTCTTCAACCAACCAAGATATCCGTGATTGTCCGAAGATTTACATCTTATGGACAAAGTATTGTAAAAAGTAATTTTCGAGTTTATGTATTTGCGTTTGTCTAGTCAATATTTATTTTATTTGTGTTCATAATTTTTAGTTTGCTCATTCTCATTTCATACAGTTTTTATTTTTACCTGATATATGTTGTGTACAGTATTTTTGACTTGCCTTCTGTACTATGTATGTAATTTAAGGCCAATAAATACTTACTTACTCACTATTCTCGAATATGGAGAAAGAGGCTCCGTTCACACAGACTTTCCGAAAGTCTTCGACATGGTGCATCACCCAACACTTGTTATGAGGTTGAGAAATTTCGTGGTGGATGGAAGTTTACTGATGCTTCATACGTTCATTCAGGAAATAATACAGGTTGTAGCCTTAAATAATTGTAGGACGCGTACACGAAGAATGAAATCGGGTGCTACAAGGATCTCACCTCGGCCCACTTCTTTTTTGCATATTTTTGACAAAGGGAAGTGCTTCGAATTCTCCAAATGTCTCCTATATGCTAACGATATTAAAATCCACAAAGCAGTAAGAAATGACCTGGATTTTGATAATAGGCTGGAAGATCTAGATAATTCATCAAATTTATGTGTTACTCACAGACTCTCATGTTGATAAAAAAGCCATATTGTACAAACCGTCAGAAAGTCGTTAAGGGTTTGGGGTGTCTTGTCAAGAAATATTAAGGAGTTCCAAAATTACTGCACCATCCTAACATTATTAAACACATTAGTAAAACCGATTCTGGAATATTGCTCCACCAATTGGAGCTCTTTTCATAACAAACATATCCATTCAAAAATCCCAATCGGTAAGTTGTATACGACAGATTGATTTTCATGTTCGAAGCGTAGTACGTGGAAGTTCAGGTGGGAAATGGTATAGTGCGAAGAATATTGTATTACCTCAACATAGAAAGGGATACTTCGGTCGACTACAAACTCTGAGGTAAATTATCAACAACACTTCAATTTCATTGTTCAGATACCTACCCTCAATATCATCATACGATTTTGATCGATCAGACCAGAACTACTGAATATCAACGGGTCCTTAGTTGCAGCTAGAAACACTAGCAGAAAATTTTTATTCTCTCTATTCCAGCGATACCAGTGGCACAGCTGAAGGAGCATATTGAATCTCTCCGACTGAAAAATAAAAATAACTGTCAGTGTAAGGAGTTTTTGAAGTACACCCCGAAGGACACTAAACATTTACTGGTTTCATTATTCCCTCTACAGTTCAAATTGATTGTAGGATCTTCACGTTCAGCACCTATACTACAGTAAAAAGGTGCAGGCACTGCTTCCATGTAATTTCCTTTCGACAATTCATTTATTTCAAAAGTACCTACAGAGGCTCGTGGTCAATCCTAAGTTCGAATTATTACAGATGAAGTCAAATTTCCAGGAAAAGCCATCATGAATTTTCTCTACAAGCACTCATGATCTGCAGGAAATTGTATTGTGCGTACAATGCGACCTATGAGATCCATTGTGTCCCGTTTTCTTGCGGTTGAAGATTTGAGATGACTTCAAATTGGGTGAATAAATATCCCTTTTTTATCTCGTGTGTACAGGGTGTTAGTGAATAAGTGCGACAAACTTCAGGGGGTGATTCTGCATGGAAAAAAAATTACAGTTTGCTATATAACTTTTGTCCGCAAATACTTCGTTTTCCGAGATACGGGGTGGAGTTTTTTTTAAAAACTGAGTATTTATTTATTGGTCTGAAACAGGTCGAGACATGCAAATGAAATTCAATGAGTTTTAAGAGGTAGTTATTGCGCATTTTTTGACATGCAATTGAGAAATTTATGTTCATTATTGGCGCCCATACGAGTAATGATCTCAATTGTTTTAAGAAAAAAATAGTACGCCACTGAGATATTTCAAATTAAAAATTATTCTTGAATTCATCGTTCCTTTTGTGACACAAAATCTCTCCAGCCTTTTTTCGCATGAGGCACCTTTTTATGCAAAAAAATAAAACATCTTAACGCGTATTTGTCATTACTTTGATACATTATCTAGTAGTGGTGCTAGTAGCCTACTGTCAACATTCTGTCAAAAGCGAATATTTCAACGAAATGTCAAATTAGCGTTTCTTCATTTTCAAGCTTTTAGTTTGGTATAACATTAATGATAATAAGTAATCGATTTTTCTTTTATCGAAAAGAATGGAAAATTATACAAATGCGGAATTGTCAGACGTGCAGTTTGTCTATGGTCGAAGTAATGGAAATGGTCGGCAAGCTCGACGATTGTATGCTGGGTTGTATCCAGGACGTAGGGTACCCCATCACACAATATTTGCTCGTCTTCGCCGACGTTTGCGCGAAAATGGTACATTTAAGAAAAAAACGGATGACTGCGCTCGCCCTCGAAAAGTACGAACTGTGCAACTAGAAGAAGCAGTTCATGAGTTAATTGCGGAGTCACCTATAACAAGTACTCGGAAAATTGCCAACATACTGAATGTAACACTGTTTTTAAAATTCTTAAAGAACAGCAATTGTATCCATTTCATATTCAACGTGTGCAAGCTCTACTACCTAGAGACTTTTTTCCGCGTCTAGTTTTTTGCCATTGGATTCAAATGGCGTTTTGTTTACTGACGAGGCTAATTTTGGAATACAGTGTATACTAAATTTCCATAACAATCACCTTTGAGCTGGAGAAAATCCACATGGAATCTTTGAAGCTCATTTTCAGCATCAGTTCTCAGTAAATGTATGTCTTGGGGTACTTGATGATCATTCAATCGGTCCATATTTCCTTCCACAACGACTAACAGGCGACTCTCATCTCAATTTCCTACAGGAATAGTTATCTGTTCTTCTTGGAGGAATTCCTCAACAGCTGAGACAACACTTTTGGTACAAACATGATGGTGCACCAGTCCATTTCAGCATTATTGTACGTAATCACTCAGATACAGTATATCCAAATCGTTGGATAGGTAGGGGAGATACGGAACATGGCCTGCTCGATCTCCGGATTTGAATCCTCTAGCTGAAGAAAATCCACATGGAATCTTTGAAGATCATTTTCAGCATCAGTTTTCAGTGAATGTATGTCTTGGGGTACTTGATGATCATTCAATCGGTCCATATTTCCTTCCACAACGACTAACAGGCGACTCTCATCTCAATTTCCTACAGGAATAGTTATCTGTTCTTCTTGGAGGAATTCCTCAACAGCTGAGACAACACTTTTGGTACAAACATGATGGTGCACCAGTCCATTTCAGCATTATTGTACGTAATCACTCAGATACAGTATATCCAAATCGTTGGATAGGTAGGGGAGATACGGAACATGGCCTGCTCGATCTCCGGATTTGAATCCTCTAGCTGAAGAAAATCCACATGGAATCTTTGAAGATCATTTTCAGCATCAGTTTTCAGTGAATGTATGTCTTGGGGTACTTGATGATCATTCAATCGGTCCATATTTCCTCCCACAACGACTAACAGGCGACTCTTATCTTCATTTCCTACAGGAATAGTTATCTGTTCTTCTTGGAGGAATTCCTCAACAGCTGAGACAACACTTTTGGTACAAACATGATGGTGCACCAGTCCATTTCAGCATTATTGTACGTAATCACTTAGATACAGTATATCCAAATCGTTGGATAGGTAGGGGAGATACGGAACATGGCCTGATCGATCTCCGGATTTGAATCCTCTAGATTTTTGCATTTGAGGTTTTCTCAAGTCATTAGTTTATTCCACTCCCGTCGAAAATGTTGAAGACTTGAGGAATCGAATTGTAGCCGGCTGTGAGACAATAAGAAATACACCAGGAATATTCGCCCCAATACGATAATCAATGAGGCGAAGATT
The DNA here is from genome assembly GCA_018342105.1 of Gonioctena quinquepunctata. NCBI lineage: Eukaryota > Metazoa > Arthropoda > Insecta > Coleoptera > Chrysomelidae > Gonioctena > Gonioctena quinquepunctata. Next base: position 25,038 of record JAFIRS010006527.1, read on the forward strand.
TGAATCTTGTATCACGTCTGAGGGAGGTCATGATGTTTTATTTCTTTGCATAAAAAAGGTGCCCAATGCGAAAAAAAGGCAGGAGAGATTTTTTGTCACAAATTGAACGAGGAATTCAAAAATGATTTTTCATTTGGAATATCTCAGTGGCATACCATTTTTGTCTTAAAAAAATGCGATCATTACCCGTATGCGCGCCAATGATGAACATAAAATTATCAATTGCTTGTCAAAAAATGCGCAATAACTACCTTTTAAAACTCGTCATCTTTCATTCGCATATCTCGACCGGTTTCAGAGCAATAAATAAATAGTCAGTTTTTAAGAAAACTTCACCCCGTATCTCGGAAAACGAAGCATTTGCTGACAAAAGTTTATAGCAAACTGTCATTATTTTTTCATGCAGAATCACTTCCTGAAGTTTGTCGCACTTATTCACCAACACCCTGTATATGAATATCACAGTGTAGTTTAGAAAAACTTTACCTCATCGATGACTTGTTGCCCTAATTCTGCAAATATTATGGCCCATACTCCTATCATGAATCCGATGACAATTATACCAATGTGGATGCTACCGTTATACTGAAAGTAGAATAAACCGTATTTATACCAAAGTTGAGATGAGTACTGTTTTAGCTCGAATGTAAATAAAGGAATATAACTCTCCAAGAGATACTCCTTCATAATGCATTATTGACCAAGATAAAGTGAATGCATGATAGTCACCAGTCACTTCATTTTCATTCCAATAGATACAACTACAATCACATTTTATTTATATCCGAAGAGCTTACAATTTCATCCCCTCATGTTGTCTTCTACGTTAATTATAGTTTTAAGAAAATTTGATGAAATATTTGTTAATGAAAGTATTGAATGTTAAGATGAGTTACTTATTGCCAATAGCATATCATCATTTTGAATGTAAGTAAATCGTTGCAGCGGCATTCAAGCAGGATTGACCACGGCAATGGCCATAAGCAGTAAAAGAATTCATTCCACCTCTCAAGCACTCGATTTCCGGGGCAACCCTCAATAATGGTCCAAAAAAAATGGTTTTAGTTGCATGTCCGGTGTTTGTGGCAATTTTACATATTTCCAGAACCCAGATACGTTTTCAATGCACGAAACTTGATTCAGCAACTTCCGTAACAAAGGACTACTTAACATAATGATATACCAGGTGACACACGATATCGGGCCATCCCTGTATTTTCTGCATTCGTGAATTTGGTACAGTTATATAAGCAACCATTTCGGATTTGATCACATCACATCACTTTGTTTTTTCAAATGGAACACCCTGTATATTTTTACATATTCAAGTTCAACAGGTCAAAACAAGTCAAATGTCATTTTTTTAAAACAATTGAAATTAAAATTGTTTTTTCATTTTACCTCGTGAATAAATGAGATTTGGTCGAAGCTATTCACAATGCGTCGCAAATAACAGAAAAACTTAATTTTTTCTGAAAAATTATTTTTCATGTCATTTAGTGATGAATCAGTCCAGTCACATCACATTTTGATCAGAAATTATTTTTTTTCAAATGAAACCCCTATGGGCCATTTACCTGTCTCTCTAGAACATTCATTAAGGAAAAAATAACAAATCATTTTTGTATTTCGGTGCAGTAACAAATTGTATACATTCAAAAATCTACAACTAGTTCATGAGTTTCCTTGCAGTTCGAATAATTTTTCAACTTAGTAAGCTGTGGAAAACAACATTCCTGAATCTTGTTAACTAATTGTGTTTCGCTGTCATCTTTCATCTCAAGTCTCGAAAATTAGTTAACTTCCGAGAATTATTTTAGTAGAAATGTAAAATCAAAAATTATAGGTTCACAAGAACAGGTTGATATGTTATTAATTGACGGAGAATGTCTTTGAAACAGTGTCGCCGCTTGTCAGTTATACGCTGAACGATACCCACACAGAAAAGAACCCAACAATGGAGAAGATGATCGTAAGTGAGGAGGCAGAAATGAACGTTTTGCTTATATATTATACAGGGTGTAACTGAATAAGTGTAAAACATTTAAGGAGGTGATTCCTCATCGAAAAAAAGATAGGATCTTTCATATAAAGAAACTTCATTGGAGCATCCCTTGTTAAGATACAGCCCCTTAAAGGGGGTACATAAAATTTGTATAACAATTTTTTTCACAAGCACTGAAAAAGTTACAATATTGAAATTAACCTGACGTTTTGTACTACCAAAAAGACACTTAGCCAGTAATTTATTTGGTTTACCCCATGGTTGTAAGGGGTGAAAAACGCAACCCCTAAAATTTATTTCCAATGTAACTTTTTGTCTTATTATTTGTTTACCATTTAAAAAATTTATTTCCGATAGCCTGTTTCATTCTAAACAAAAAATGTCTCTTGGGTTTTTTGCCCAAAATAAACCAGTAAGCAGCAAAACATTATTTTACGAACAACTACAGAGATACATCGTCATAAATGCGAAAATACGAAACTAATCTATCTAGTAGGTCGCTATTAGCGATAGTGACAATTAAATTGGTATGACGCTGTCAGTTTGGGAATTTTCGAAATTGAATTAATACTAATTGTGTGTTGTTGTTCTGTTCTTAATTTGTTACTTTAATAATTCACTTGTTAATAAAATGGCATACACAAATGAGAAATGGCTGATATGCATTACGTTTACGGTCTGTCGCAGGGGAATGGGTTAGAAGCTTCTAGAAGATATGCTGAAAAGTATCCTCAACGGCAGCATCCTTCACATAGAATATTTGCTCGACTTAATCAACGATTACGAGAATATGGTTCATTCGACAAAGAACGCAGGATTGTGGTCGCCATCGAGAAATACGAACACCACAGCTTGAGGAAGCAGTACTTAATTTGATTGAAGAACAACCTACTACCAGTACTAGAAAGATTGCTTTCCAGCTAAATGTTGATCATATGACGGTATTTCGAATTTTAAAGGAACAACTCTTATACCCTTACCATCTGCAACGAGTACAGGCACTGTTACCGCGAGACTTTCCGAACCGTCTTGAATTTTGCAATTGGATGCTGGAAATGATTAGAAGAAATTGTGACTTTCTGAAGACGATAGAATTCACAGACGAATGTAGTTTTTCTCGGGACAAGATTATTAATTTTCATAATTACCACATATGGGCTGATGAAAACCCTCACGCTATTGTCGAAACTAGCCATCAAGAACAGTTTTCTCTTAACGTGTGGCTCGGCGTTATTGGGGATGATCTAATTGGGCCTCATTTTCTACCTCCTCGATTAAATGGTGAGGCATACGTTCAATTTTTAAGAGAAGTGCATCAAGTACTGCTGGAGGAAGTTCCTTTGGGCGTCAGAAGGGATATGTTTTTATGCATGATGGGGCTCCGCCCATTATAGTCAAGTAGCACGTCAGCATTTAACTGAAACATATGCAAATCAGTGGATAGGTCGAGGAGGACACATAAATGGCCCGCTCGATCCCCGGATCTCAATCCTCTCGATTTCTCTATTTGGGGCCATTCACAGCATTTGGTATATCGTACTCCTGTTCGCGATGTAGAGGACTTAAGAAACCGCATCATCGATGCGTGCAGGTAATCAGAGAGACTCAGGAATATTTGAGCGAATACGTGGCTCAATGCGCCGACGTCTAGACGCATGCGTAATGTTTGAAGGTAGACATATTGAACATTCACTATGATTTCTACATGTTGTGTGTTTTGTTATTAATAACTTAGTTTTGTTTATTACCCTTTAATCGTTTAATGCAGGTACTAACTACAAAATAACAATAAATCCAGTTCGCATTTATGACGATGTATCTCTGTAGTTGTTCGTAAAATAATGTTTTGCTGCTTACTGGTTTATTTTGGGCAAAAAACCCAAGAGACATTTTTTGTTTAGAATGAAACAGGCTATCGGAAATAAATTTTTAAATGGTAAACAAATAATAAGACAAAAAGTTACATTGGAAATAAATTTTAGGGGTTGCGTTTTCACCTTACAACCATGGGGTAAACCAAATAAATTACTGGCTAAGTGTCTTTTGGTAGTACAAAACGTCAGGTTAATTTCAATATTGTAACTTTTTCAGTGCTTGTGAAAAAAATTGTTATACAAATTTTATGTACCCCCTTTAAGGGGCTGTATCTTAACAAGGGATGCTCCAATGAAGTTTCTTTATATGAAAGATTCTATCTTTTTTTCGATGAGGAATCACCTCCTTAAATGTTTTACACTTATTCAGTTACACCCTGTATATTATGTTGATTTTGATCCAACCGCTTCGACGCGGAAATTGGAATACCAATGCAATGTGAGTCGAGAAAACGCTGGAAGAATTAAAAAAAATACCATTATCGTGCTTATAAGTATAACTTACACAATTAGTTGGCAAGATTTAGAAATGTTGTTTTTCAAAGCTTACTAAGTTGCAAGGAGACTCATGAACTAGTTGCAGATTTTTGAATTTATACAATTTGTTACTGCACCGATATACAAAAATTATATGTAATGTTTTTCCTTTATGTATGTTCTAGAGAGACAGGTAGGTGGCCCATAGGGGTTCCATTTGAAAACACTTAATTTTTTATCAAAATGTGATGTGACTGAATTGATTAACCAGTAAGTGACACAAAAAATAATTTTTCAGGAAAATTTAAGTTTTTCTTTTATTTGCGACTCATTGTGAATAGCTTCGAACTAATCTCATTTATCTACGAGGTAAAATAAAAAAACGAATTAAATTTCAATTGTTTTGAAAAAATGACATTTGACATAAGGTTTGGACTTGTTTTTACCTGTTGAACTTGAATATGTAAAAATATACAGGGTGTTCTATTCGAAAAAACAAAGTTACCGGCATTTCTAGAAAAACCGGGAGTTCGCCATATTGGATTGTAATGTGATCAAATTCGAAATGGTTGCTTATATAATATCCTTTATTCACCATAAGAAATACAATAGTATTATAAGGTTTTGTCAAGAGTATATAAATAAAAACACTAAATAAATAACTAAATAAACAAATGAGAGGTGAACAATTACAATATAAATATCACTGTTTCACTAGAATATACATAACTATAATTTATTTTTTTGTGTCTACGTAGATTGTAACTTCGAAATATATTAGTTGGTGTTGAAGTCAAATGATAAGAATTCGTCGATACTATAAAAAGCGTTTTCCAAGCAGATATTCCTCATGTAATTTGAAAACGAAGCTGTATTTAAGTTTTTTATATCTTCTGGTAGTTTATTAAATAAAATAGGACCATAATAATTTTTCGAAAAACGGCAGTGATTTAGTCTTGTAAATTCAATTTTAATTTGTTGTGATTGTCTGGTGTTATGTGAATGAAAATCGTTTTGATTTAGATATAAGTGAGGATTTTTTTTTACATAATTTATGCACGAATAGACGTAAAGAGAAGGTAGTGTAAACATTTTATTATTAATAAATGTTGTTTTAACGTATTCTTGATAACCCAGTTTGAAGATAACTCATAAACTTTTCTTTGCAGTCCAAACACTCTTTTTGCATGAGGTGAGTGCCCCAAAGTACTAGACCATAAGAGATATGGGACATAAAAAGTGAATGATAAGCAGTGATAATGGTTTCAATAGATGAAATGTCCATTAAACTTCTTATAACATAAATGCTCTTTGCCAATTTTTTGCAAATAAAATCTACATGTTTTTCCCAAGAGAGCTTTGGATCCATTTGGAATCCAAGAAATTTGATCGATTCATTTTGATCTACAGGCAGTTGTTTGTGTGTAAACAAGTAATGTTGCGTTTTATTTGTATTCAGTTTTAATTTATTATTTGTCAACCATTTATCAGCATTCGATTCTGCTACTTTCATTTCATTAACTATAGCCTCGTAGTTTGTATTTTGGAGCGTTAAGGATGTGTCGTCAGCAAATTGCGTAATCTCAGAGTCATCATCAGTTTTGAAATCAATCACATAAATTAAGTATAGAATTGGTCCCAAAACCGAACCTTGGTAAACTCCGTTTTTTATTTCTTTGGTATCAGATGCCTTATTATTCAAAAAAACGTACTGTCTGTGTTCCGATAGATATGATCTAACTAGGTTAATTGAGTTTTCCTCAAATTTAAACCACTCCAATTTTTTAAGCAGGATTTCATGTGACACGCAATCAAATGCCGCCTGAAGATCGCAGAACACTGTTCCTGTGTGGACACGTTTCTGAAATCCTATGACGATCTTATCTACCAGCTGCATTACAGCGTCTGTGGTTGATTTTCCGTTCCGGAAACCATATTGGTAATCTGGAATGATGTTATGTACCTCAAAGTGTTCTACTAACTGCGATTTCAGAGCAGCTTCAAATATTTTACCGACTGCGGGAAGTATTGAGATGGGTCTTAGTTTACACAATTCTTCTGCATTTTTTTTCTTTTGGTATTGGGATCACTTTTGTAATTTTAAGGCAATCAGGAAAAGTTCCGCATTTTATGGCTTCGTTTATCAGCTTTGTTAAGGGTGAGATTATGATATTTTTGATTATTTTTATTAAAAAGATATTTAGCTCATAATAGTCAGCACTGGTTTTATTTTTCATTTTATTTATTATATTCCTAGTTTCGTTAAAGGTTATTTCCCTAAATTTAAAGCTTGGGAAGCAATTAAAATTTCCTGGTAATGGAGAAGTTACAGGTGATGGGGTTTGTACTATATTGTGATAAATATCATCTGCTTTGTTAATAAAGAAGTCGTTTATGTCGTTTTCGTTTAGTTTAATTTCTGGGTATTTTTTTGTTTTACCCTCTCTTCATTTATTATTTCCACATGTTTTGTTAATATATTTGAATTCTTATTTCCTTTATAAACTCTCTTTTTGTAATTTTCAGTTTTTGTTTATATAGTTTTTGATATTCTTTTTTTTAATTTTTCATATGCATATCATTAGAAATTTGGCATAATTCTGATATGAGCTGTAATTGATTTTTCATGATTCGGAGCTCATTTGTATACCAGGATTTGTTACTGCTTTGTTTGTTATTTGTATTTTTTTGTTTGAGAGGAAAACAGTTTTCCATGCATGACTTGAGTATGTCAATAAATTTTAAAAATTTATTGACATACTCAATGACTGTATATGACTGTATATGACTGTACCAAATTTCAGAAAAATCCGTTCACGAATGCAGAAGTTACAGGGGTGGCCCGATATCCTGTGTCACCCGGTATACATAAACTGGGTCGAAATTTGAGTAACTAGCACACCTCTATCTTATATAAACGAAATGTGAATGTACTTTATATTCAGAAATGGAGTGTGAAAACGAAACTATTCCAGAGTGTAAAAAAAGGAAACTTTTTTTACACTACACTATAAATAGAATAAGCCTAAGAAAACTCACCAGAAGATTTATTGCTACACATCCTAGTACTAATATTACATGAAGCATGATTGATATCATCGGCAAATATATTAACTTGTTGACTGTATTCCTGAAGCTGAAAAAAAATTGGTGAAAAGAAGTTCATTTTTGTATTCGAATTGTAATTCAAAGTATTCACACACATATGACAGCTTTCTTCAACAAGGAAAGGCATTCATGAAAAACATGTGTACGCAGAACAGCAAGCTATCTGATACCAAACTGACTAAGTTCCTCTGCTGCCTTTACCTTTCACCTAATGAACCTTCATATAACGATCTCTTTGAGTTTTTATCACTCAAACTGGACTACATTCAGGAGAACCATCCAACAACTGAAACCATAATCATGGGAGACTTTAATGTACATAACGCTGCCTGGCTCAAATTCTCTAATAAAACAGATGATGCGGGTCGTCAAGCCGAGGCCTTCGCCATCACTCATGGTCTAGAACAACTGGTCGAGCTACCAACCCGCATCCCTGATGTCAACAACCAGTCTGCCAATACACTAGATCTTTTCCTTACCACCAATCCTGACCCGTATAGAATAGAAGTTTGTGCCCCACTTGGAAACTCTGATCACACCCTCATCTCCACAACATGCTCTTTCCATTTACCATCGAGCTGCTCAATACCACCCCGTCTCATGTGGCATTACAATTCGGCCGACTGGAAAGGTCTTCGTATGTTTTTCTCAGCGTTTCCATGGAAGAGAGTTTGTTTCTCTTCAGTAGATCCAACACGATGTGCTGAGACAATTTCTGAAATCATCATGTTGGGGATGCAAACTTACATACCGAATACCGAAAGAAGAACATCATCCGATAAGACCTGGTTTAACAGAAACTGCTCTAGAGCTGTGGCTTCCAAACAGGCAGCATACCATCGATGGCTAGAAAATCCGGGCCCTGAGACCAGAGCAGCATATGTCGAGGCTAGAGGCATATGCAAAGAGAATGCTCAAAAGATGCCCACAATGCCAAAATAAGATCAAAACTTGCTGAATGTCCTAACGGATCCCGTTCATTTTGGTCTTCCGCCAAAACTGTGGGAAGAAACTTCACTTCCAGCTCATTTCCTCCTCTAACCAAAGAAGATGGAACACTAGCAACGACTGCCCAGGAAAAAGCCAATATCTTTGCGCACCTATTTGCTGGAAATTCCACTCTGGATTCATCGGGAAAACAACCCCCGAACATTACACCTAGATCACCTTTCGCCAACGTACTATCAGAAATATTTTGCTGGGTCTCAACACCAACAAAGCCTGTGGATCTGACGGAATCCCGCCGATTGTTCTCAAGAAATGTGCCCCCGAACTAACACCTGTTCTTTGCAGGTTGTTCAACCACTCTTACAATTTGGGGGTATTTCCGTCCAATTGGAAAATTGCAAGAGTACAGCCAGTCCCTAAAAAAGGGAAAAAGGCCCTACCTAGCAACTACAGACCTATCGCACTGCTATCTATCATTTCAAAGGTCATGGAAAAAGCCATCAACATCGAGCTCATGAAATATCTGGAAGATTCAGGAATTGTCAACGATAGGCAATATGGCTTCCGCCATCAGAGATCAACTGGTGACCTGCTCGCTTACGTCTCACATATATGGCAGCTATCTATTGAAAAGTATGGAGAAACTTTAGCTGTGGCATTAGATATCTCCAAGGCGTTCGATCGAGTTTGGCACCAGGGACTCCTCGCCAAGCTTCCGTCTGATGGCTTGCCCCCTCAGCTGTGTTCCCTGCTTGCTAGTTTTCTCTCAAACAGGTCTCTCCATGTAGTGGTCGATGGAGTTTCATCCGACACTCTACTCATAAATGCTGGTGTTCCGCAAGGATCTATTCTCGCACCAACACTATTTCTACTTCACATCAACGACCTGTTGAAAGCAACTTCATGTCCAGTACACAGCTTTGCCGAATGTAGTACCCTCCATACCGCTTTCTCTTCCAGGGCCCCTATATCAGCCCGTGAAACCAGAAATGAACGAGGAAGAAATGTTAATAATATAAATATGGACTTAGCAACAATTCTCGAGTGGGGATCTAATAACTTGGTAGAATTCAATGCAAACAAAACACAAGCATGTCTTTTCTCTAGAAAAGCCGATCTCACTGTGCCTAACATAACTTTGTCAGCAGTAACCATACCACTGAAGTCATCCATATCGATGCTTGGTATTATTATCAGCAATAACCTTTCCTGGGAAAATCACGTGAGGTCCATTGCCAAAGGTGCATCCCAAAAACTTGGTTTTTTGTTTCGTGCCAAGAGCTATTTCACCCCCCCTCAGCTGCTTATGATCTATAAGGCACAGATCCGACCTGTCCTGGAATACTGTTCCCATATTTGGAGCGCGGCACCTAAACATATCCTGAGGCTATTGGATTCTGTCCAAAAAAGGGCAATTCGTCTCGTCGGTGATGCCTCGCTTACAAACTCGCTCACTTGTCTGGAACACCGTAGAAAAGTTGGCGATTTGTCTCTATTTTATAGATATTTTCATGGGCGATGCTCTTCTGAAATATCAACAATCGTTCCTGCTTTGGCAGTCTCTCCGAGACTAACCTGTCAAGTTCAGTCATCACACCCCTTCGTGGTCACTTTGGAGACCTGCAGAACATCACTTTCCAAAGACTCGTTCATCCAACGAACAGCGAGGCTTTGAAACTCATTGCCTAGGGAGGTGTTCCCCGAGGCATACAACCTCCAGAAATTTAAGAAGAACACCAACTCCTACCTTCTTTCCCTTGGTTCCCACGATGTTCTCTGAACATTACAGGATATCCTTTTTCGTGGGAACCAGAACATAAAAAAAAAAAAGTGGGCTAATGTCTCGGCCACTTTCATGGATTCCTTGAAGAATTTTTATTTTTTACAGCGTTTCTATTAACTCGTTTTCTTGATTGTTTGTTTGCTTTTTGTACAAATTTTGCAATCGATTTTAAACTAACCTCCCGATGAGCTATAGACTTGAAACTCCGAACAAAGCTCAGCACTGGATGACAATGCAATGTGAACTCGTTTTCTTGTCTGTCTGTTTATAATAATAATAAAATAACTTCCCGAAGAGCTAGAGACTTAAAACTTCAAACAAAGCTCAGAAGTGGATGACAATGCAATATCAACTCGCTTTCTTGACTGTGTGTTTGTTTGTCTGTCTGTTCCGTATAAATTCAACAACAGGTTCCAGATTGAGTGTGCAAGAGAGTGAGAGAGAAAAAGAAAAAAAATGTGAAAAAGATAATAAATAAAGTAATAAAATGTCACACACACAAGAATAAAAAGCAGAAAATAATTATTTGAAAATATTTTTTCCAATACGTACGTCATTGTGTCATTTTTGATGAGATTCAAATGTAGAAAGTAGGCTATTTTTGAACAGAGTGCAAAAAAAATCTGCACGCCGTGCAAAAAAGTACAGACCTACGTTGTTCAAATACAGGTGATACACAATACCCATCATTCTCATTTCAATCCTTC
>JAFIRS010006528.1:0-35904 GCA_018342105.1 Gonioctena quinquepunctata
GTTTAGAGAATAATATGATTATTGGGGAGCGGTATATTCGCAATATATAAACATCATCACTTTGGTATAAATATCATTTTACCCACCTCTAGGGTTTTTCCTTCATCTATCATTGAAAACCTTATGAGAATATTTTTCAACATTTATGAATGCTCGTGAATGTGTTACAACGAATATAATTATAAATAAAAAGAATGTATTATGAATGTAATGAACCATGAGCCAAATGAGATCTTAACAAAATCGAAATCTGATTTGAAGTAATATGAGTCTCCTCATTCAAAACCTTACCCAATGTGATAAACACTCTATGAGGTTGCAGGACGCGGTTCAAATGATCTCTATAGCCATGAATTTGGGGTTTTAAATACACATGAAGGAGCAGATCGGACAAATTATACCATTAAATCTATGTTTGCATTGAACGGGGTTATTTCGAGAAGAGTTTTCTAGGGAATATGTATGTATTCATTGCGATATTGGAGGCATCCATGATTATATGCTACTGGATGCCCGATCAGAAGCAGTATGTAATGAACTGGATCTCCCTCAATCTTATCCATTTTCAATCGCAACCCTATTCTACAATATTCAAGATATAAATATATCATCATTACATGTCCAACTTGATTAATAGTAGAGGGAAAAAAATCAGTTAGTTATTGAGAAAGATATTTCAAAATGCATCCAAGTGAAACATTTGTCGGCTACATATTATATTTAATACATCAATGGCTTGTAGATCAGAACAATGATATATAAAAATCATGAATTTGTTATTTGACGATCTCATTTAATGGGATGCTGGATAAGGCAACTGCCAATTTTATTCCATGACTAGAACATTTCATTCTTCGTCATTCCTTACTATATTGTATGGCACGCCGTTCTACTTTTTATTCGACTTGACCGTAAACTTCCATTTAAATGTCACTTAATTTTTATGCGACTTGCGATAATGTAAACGGAATAGATATTATTGTCGTAAAGTGTAATTTCATTGCTAATAGCGATGTGAACTCTCATTTTCATGTCACATGCGCCTATCGATTTCATTTAAATTTCAATTGTATAATTTTCTTCGTTTGCGATATTGTTATTTTTTGTTTTGATGTCTGTGTCCGATTGTCTTACATTTTATCACTCACATCACGCATCATCGACATATCCAATGGCATTCAATATTTCTATTTCCATTCCACATGCATTATTTTGGTACTTTTATTTCCATTGCATACCATCGCAACTAACTCTTCATGAGCAATAAAAATACATATGACAAGAGAACTCGTGTAATGTCACATCTCCTCATATGAAAAAGAAATTCAAGTGACCTTTAAATTCTTCTTGAATTAAATTGTGACTTTGATGTGCATGACAGTAGAGTGCAATAGATATTCAATCGACAAAAGAATGAAACAACATTTATATTAGATTTCGATACCCGCGACATCATGTTTAAAAGTCCAACAGAAAAGAAACGGCATTCAGTTCATTTATTGCCAATTCAACATTCACTGTATATCACAGTCGCAGGCCTCCATGCCATTCAAATGCAACTCGCATTAATTGTCACATTGATGTCCGCGACATCGAAGTGTAATGGAAACGAAAGGACAAAAAAATAGAATATCATTTAAATTCCACTTGGATACCTATGACATCAATGTGGACCATATAATAATGTTGAATATTAAATGTATTCAAATTGCTATAATCAATCGAAATGCACACGACAAGTCCAAGTCCCATAAAAATACATGTCCCATTTAAATTGGTATCCCAATGGCGTACATTACATTTTATTTCGGCCTCAAAAATAAAATTATGAGCGAGATGATGGAGTAATTAATTCGATTTGTTTACAGTTCCTTTTTGGATTTGAGAAAAGACCAGGCGTGCCATACACCATTAAAAAGCTATAGAAATGATGTAATTAACTACATTCCATCGGTGAAGTATGGAATCTGTTTGTGGTGTAAATGGGGAAACGGAAAATACAGTAGCCCATTATCTTGAAATTTGGCAGGAGTTCATAATGCCAGTAACAACGCAATATGAAATTTTTGTTAGAGAAAAAAAAACAAAATGGTGGCTCCAATATGGCAGACGAGTTTTGTGATTATGGTCGGAATTTTTCAAAATTGGTATTTTGGGGTGTTCGGCATCGCGGATTATGAATTTTTTGTCACAACTAATAAATTCAAGATGGCGGACGAGTTTTGTGATTATGATCCGATTCGACTAAAAATTAATATATTTGGTTTTTCGGGGTCGGAGATTATTGCAAGATTTCACAAGTACAAACAAAAAGCAGAAAATAAGTATGAAATAACAAAAACATATTTATACACCACGTTTTCGAAGCGGACCAAAAAGTATAAAATAATTTCTCCTAGCCACATACAGATTCCTAAAACGAAAAACGTGGAGCCCATGCAATAGATAATATACCACGCGCATGCACCCCATGTTTTTCGTTTAAGGAATCAATGTGGTTATAAGTCTCTATGGGGCTAGCAAAAATTATTTAATACTTTTTAGTCCGCTTTAAAAACATGGTATATAAAAATATTTTTTATTGAATAATTATTCTGTTTGACGTGGTTATTGATTTCAAATCCCTTTACAAAATATTGACAGGGTGTGCAAAATTCACCCAGCGTGAATCAACTGCAGATTTTTTGAAAAATTATTGATTTGATTTTATCGTTAAAAAGTTTTGTGTTCCAATCAGTTGAATGGTATGAAGAAATCTAAAATATCTTATTAGGTTTCCGAGATATTTGGATATATTTCTATTTTTTTACTCCACCAACCATATTTTCAAAATGGTGGAAAACTGAATTGGGATATTCTGTTGAATTCCATGGGATCCAGAGCCCAATTGCGATAAACTTGGAATATGACTTTTTATCTCTTCAGGACCTCCATCACATACATTTTTTTAAACACTAAGAAGGGTTCAAAACCGACGAACGTTATTTTGAAGGTTATTATACACCACAGTGTTCAGAAAAAAAAAGAACTGTAGAATGAAATTAAAAATCTCCATGTTCGTATTCAAAATAAGTATAAATTAAAATCATTTTTGAAAACAAGCTTCTATTAAAATGCACCGAATAGAAAAACAAAATTTGTTAGGTTATTCTGTGAGTAACAGATTCAAAAATTTGATGCGTATGAATACATATTTTGTATTCAAAGTGAAAGCATTGCAAGGCAAGATTTTGAATATACTCAGTCATGAAATAACCTGCGTCACACATCTACAGATATAACGTTTTTCGTATTAGTGCATTTAGATCAAAGCTTGTTTTTGAAGAAGTTTTTTATTTATATTTATTAATTTTTTTTAATCATCAATGGAAATTTGATACGTACGTTTAAAATCCCCCGCCAACAATTTCCAATATATTTAGACCATTACTCCCAAAACCCTTGTAAAAGCATTAATTTTACAGGAAAATCATGCCAACATGAGTTTTTAATTTAATATTCTCAAGTTCAAAGTCTACTGTAAGTAACGCTTTCGCTGCCCCTTTTGAATCAACTTCTGTGGAAATGCACAGTTTATTGTGGACAAATTGCATGTATGTATTTGTTTATGTGAATAAAACATGAGTTGTCGGCTAATTTCTTATATAACCTCTGCTGGAGGAACAAGTTGCTGCAGTTATTAACAGTATTTATTACAACGCACATACATTGGAATAAAATAAAAATAAATTTACCCCTGTTCTAGTCCAAAGAGAACAGAAGATAGAAATGAGTCTCAAGAAGAAACATGGAAATAATACAAAGATTGTCAACTGATTTCGTAATTTGTGCAGAAATTGATATAAATAAAACAAAAAATATATAAATTCGTCATTACGACTCTGACGAATTTTTCTTAATTTGAAATTCAATTCCAATAAATACATTTTTTATAAGAACGTAGAAGACATAGAGGTCATATGAACTTGTCAATTCATTTTAACCATTTGTATTTCCGGCGCGCAAATATAATTCTATGACGTGGCCTGCTACCACCTACGACTGAGTCCAGTCCATTATTCATGGGCACGATACTGAATACATTTCAGGCACAGTTTATAGCTAACTATAAACTGTGACTCAGGTGGCATTATTTTGAATGTCAATTCATGCGTATTCATCATAGACGTCTGTGGTATTCATCATTTGTCTTTAAACGATTACTTTAGTAGTATTCAAGCTCAAATTGCCTTTTCGTCTGACTGAACCAGTACAGATCGAATGTCAGGGACGTGACAGAAGTGCGCGGATAATTTTTATGGCTCCATTACCACCAAAGAAGAAATTGTCTAAATTAATTTTTTTTAAATAAATGCGGCCGATACTTGACGAAAACCCTGTGTTTAATAAAATGATAAAGACCTCGGTCTCTGATTTTCAATGAAATGTGTTCATTAAACCACTACACGTGTTTCACTAACTCCACCGGGATGTAGTGGTTTAGTTAACCCATTTTAGTGAAAATCAGATACCGAAGTGTCTCGTCATTTCTTCAAAAGTTAATGCTAATCCTATCATTTCGAATCTTCAGCAATTGTGATTGGCATGAAATTTTAATTTGCATTTCTGCATTCCAAGCAGCCCAGGAGGTCCATGAAGTGCACAATGCACGGTGTTATTTCAAAACTAGGCACCACGATAAGCAGTCTTGATTCTATCTGAATTCATGAAAACACATTAATTTTTTTTAACAAGAGAAAAGTTCAAAAGATTGGGAAATTTTATATTGAATTTTCACGCTGTTAGCCATACGGGCTCCTTTTTTGATATTTTCAATACCACAACCAACCCCTTGTTATATATCAGATGAAAGTTTTTTTTTCGGCTGCCGACAAGATAGGTATGGGGAATTCTCACGAAAGGCAAATTCGCCCAGACCCCTTTTGATATTTTCAGTACCACAACCAACCCTTGTTATATATCAGATTAAAGCATTATTTTTTGGGTTATGGTTGATTTGGAGATTCTTCTGACAGCTGCAGACCAGATATGATATGGGAATTCTCACGAAAGGCTAATTCGCCCAGGCCATACCAAACTGCCAAATTGTAGATGGGTAAGATTTTTGGCGCGAAATTTGAAATAAAAAGTTGGAGCCTTGGTTAGTATTTCCCCTTTATTGCTTGTTTTTTTAAGTGTACTTTTGCCGAACCACTTTATTTGGTCTCAAAAGTGTATACCTAGACTGTGACAAAAAACATCGGTTTTTATGTTTTGAAACAATTTATATTCGTCTTAACAAAATCGAATTGCCTATAGTTCATAACGTTAATACCTAAAATTTAATGTATGACAATAACGAAATGTTATAAAACTTTTAAAAATAATTCATATTGGTGATCATTCAGTGCTGATGTACTGTGACAATGAAATATTTTTCTGTAGCATGCCTAAAATCCCCCTTGAACCCCTTTTAATACTTTTATTATCTGAAACGCGTTGTTTTTTTGTAGAACCAAATCTAAGGTGGAGATTGATGAACCTGTTGTTAGTTTCTTTTTGACATTCAAATTTACTTTCTTTTGGTGAGTATGCTGCTGCTGCAGAATTTTTATTCCATTTCCAAAATAAGTCATGAATTCATGAATTCATTGGGAACATGATCAATCATATTCCTTATAGGCTTGTTGAAATGAACTTTTGCCATTGCTACAAAACATGTTGAAATAAAAAAAAAGATTAAATTTCAATGACCCTTCACTTCCCTGGCCCTTTCTTCCCCCGGCAAACCTTAACACTTACCAAGGCCCGGACTCGTTAAATCTTATCCATCTACAAAATCTTATCCATCTATAATATGGCAACGTTGGTATAGTTTGGGCGAATTAGTCTTTCGTGAATTCTCGAGATCGATATATCCCCGGAGCGTATACTTTTGGGAACAAAAAGTGCGAAGGAAATACATTATTCACATGTACGCCCATGGAACGATCGATGTCGAGGTCGATGACGAATTTGTAGTCTTTCAAATTTGACTGCACAGTGCACAGAACTCGATAATCATAGATTTGTTCGCGTTCACAAAATAAACGGCAAAAGGTTTGTTTTGGTTCGCAGTCAGAATGGTTCTGAATCGGTTCAAAGCAGTAGGACAGTCGTGGCATGGAAAACTTCGTGCGAGTCCACTTCGAATATACAAGTGTGCGGCTGTTTTGAACGGTTCAGAATCGCTAGAACCGCGAACCAAAACAAGCCTAAAGATTAGAGGTTAAACGGTCCGAAACTATCAAGGAGCATGTGCAGTGTAACAGAAGCGTTTTTTCAGGACTGTTATATACTTAGATCATATATGCTACGCTAGATACAGCACCTAGGTTATTGTTTTGGTAGGATCGGTGGGGATCGGCGAACTCAAGCTATCGACAGGGCTACTATTCTCGAACCATAAGTGGAAATTTTCATATGAATAGAAAAGGATGTTCCGATGAAGAATATGTAAGTGGAAGACACAAAGCAATTCATATACGAATATGATTCGAGAATAGCACCCCAGATGCGTCCCCTCTTCACCCCCTCACATCTGTACCCCTCTAAGACCAAACAAACAACACGTAGCATATATTATCTAAGGTTATATATTCCATACATATTTATGTTGAGCTTTCTAAGAATTGCCTTTGCCTGTATTCATGCGTGAAAGGAATGCAGGTTACACAATGGATAAAGGGCGACAATAAAATAAATAATAAAACTTTTTAGAGACAAGCTTTTATTTGAGCCGTGTACTAAAACGTATAAAATAAGTTCAAGACATCGCTGACAATGATTTAATTATTTGTTGTTGAATTATTTGTTTTAAAAAGCTTGTCGCGCGAAGTATTCATAAAAGTAGGTACCAATTAATTTGATTGGGCAGTGATTGGTGGGTAAGTAAGAACTTGTCAAAGTATTTAATTTTTACAAAGTATTCATAAAAGTAGGTACCAATTAATTTGGACAATGATTGGTTGGTAAGTACCAACTTGTCGACATTAATTTTATTACAATTTGCGCATGCTTTTGAAACCAAATAATTCAACAAAAAATAATTAAATCATTGTCAGCGATGACTTGAACTTATTTTATACGTTTCAGTACACGGCTTAAATAAAGGCTTGCCTTCAAAGAATTGTTCCTTTTTCTTTTAGTTAGTCCGCCTTTAATCTGTTCATTTCTAATAGAGCATCGTTATTACAAGGGCTCTTCCCTGTAAGTTTTGGAGCTGAAAGAAATAATGATATCTGACCCCAAAAACTCCCTACATACCAATTTTGAATATAATCTGACCATTATCACAAAACTCGTTCGCCATCCTGAAGTCGCCATCTTAAATTTATAGATTCTGACAAAAAAATTCATAATTCCTCGAACCTGAAAAAACCCTTTAAAATTTCCCAATTTTGAATGAAAACATGACCATCATCAGAAAACTCTTCCTCCATCTTGGAGCCGCCATCTTGAATTTATAAATTTTGACAAAAAAATTCAAATCTCCGACCGCGAAAACCGTCGCGTACCATTTTTGAATCGAATGGGACCATAATCACAAAACCCGTCCCTCAATCCGAATTTATGAATTTTGACAAAATTTCAATATTTCCGACCCAAATACCCCCCACATGGTACCACTTTTGAATCGAATCGGACCATAATCACAAAACTCGTCCGACATTTTGGAGCTACCATCTTAAATTCATGAAAATTCATAATCTCCGACCCCGAAACCCCCATATACCATTCTGAATCAAATCGGACCATAATTACAAATCTCTGACCGCCATTTTGGAACCGTTATTTTGTTTTTTCTAACAATTCCATAAGGCAATGTCACCGGAATTATGAACACCTTCAAATCTCAAATAAATCGGACGACTAGAAGTCGGTCAAATTCACTTGCAAGATTTGACCCTAACGAACGAACTAACAAGTGAAACTAAAGAAAAGCTTGTGAAAAGATCAAAATGCCGACGACAATTGAGCGTACTGATCCTTGTAGCACTAAACTATTGCCAGCGCTTCTGGACATTTAGATAAGTGTCATAATAAGAAATAATACCAACCAACTCCATGTGGCGAGTCTACATGCAGTTATATACGTTATTTCAGAATCAGATATCGGCGTTGAAAATTCGTTTGAAACTCAATTTCAATTGATTCTTCGATTGAGTGACCAGTCATTGAGAGATTCTGAAAATTTCCATAGGGCTAGAGACTGAAATTATTTTGAACGTCGGAGCTCATGATTCGTCAGTTCCTAACTTTCCCTAGCACCATCCTTTCCATCTAGCGGTTGTCGAATAATCCAATTGAAATTGACTTTTTTCATCGAATTTCCAACGTCTTGTATTAATTGAGGATTATAAGAAAATGTTCATGGATTTTTTTCGGAATAAAGATTTGATACACGGAGTTGTCGGTCTTATTATAAGCTTGTTGGTTGAATAGAAATGCCAACATACATACTTCAGACTCAATCTGTATACAAAAAAGTAAGCAAACTGTCTTTGGTCTGTAGGAACATTCACAAAAAAAGGAGGATATAAAACAACATACATCATAAACTGTTTATGCTGAAAACCTACCTTGGTTCTGTAAGAACACTATGGTGAAAAGAGCACTGAATAGAAAAGGAATACCACGATAAGTTTCTAACTAATTGAATCGTTTTTCTTCCCAGGAAAATCAATCAATCAAACTATATTTTGAAACATTCAGAATGATATGGTATTCTGCTTTTACCCCTATTGCTCTAAAATTGTAATGTATCATTTTTTTCTCACTTCACCGGAGGAAGATAGTAATTTACTTTATATACCCTTTCAAATAGTGTGTGGTAGGCCAGGCCCTTTCTCAAAACTAAAGGTAAACAAATTGAATTATTTACTCATCATCTCGCCCAGCATTTTATTTTTTTGAGGCCGAAATAAAATGTAATGTACGCCATTGGATACAATTCAAATGGGACATGTATTTTATGCGACATCAACTTACGGTGTCTTTGAACCCGAAATGAATGTAACGCACGTCTTTGGGATACCAATTTGAATGAGACATGCATTTTATGACTTGACATATGGTATCTTTCATTGATAATAGAAATTTGAATACATTTATTATTCAATATTATTACATGGTTCACATTGATGTCGATAGGTATCCAAGTCGAATTTAAATGATACTCTATTTTTTTATCACTTGCGTTTCCATTAGATTTCGATGTCGCGGACATCAATGTGAAAATTTAAAAATGCGAGTTGCATTTGAATGGCACTTGGAGGCCCTGCGACTGTATATACAGTGAATGTTGAATTGACATAATTGAATTCCGTTTCTTTCTGTTCACTTATTAACACGATGACGCAGGTATCGAAGTCTATTATGAATGTTGTTTCTTTGTCGATTACATATCTATGGGACTCTGTTGTCATGCACATCAAAGTCACAATCAAATTCAAGTGGAATTTAAATGGCAATACGAATTCATACATATGAGAAGATGTGCCCTTAGACGAGTTCTCTTGACACTTTTTTTTTTATTGCACATTAAGGATTATTGGCGGTGGTATGTAAGGAAAACCAGCACCGTAATAATGCATGTAGAATGGAAATGAAAAGGTAATATGGCATTATTTGAGGCTACATACCCTCAAGTGCCATGTTTGAATATTGCATAAAAAATGTAATATATAATAAGAGGAACACCGGCGCCTGAATATTAATTCGACCTAGCTATCGAAATGCCATTTCAATTGGTTTTAAAATATAATGGTCTCCAAGATAATTTCGGTGAGTCTCGTTTTCCTTGTAATTTCAAATGAAAACGATATTTCCATTTCGAATTGAAGGATGTTTCATGTATTCTGCCAATTGCTGCTAATGACAGTTATTCATTATTTTGAATTTGTACATAACATTCATAGTTACATGTGCCATCGAAAACATATCAAACTTTTTGTTGAACAAACAGAATCAACTCCAATTGTTATTTGTAATTTAAATACCGGTTAACATAATAAAAAATGAATTTTGATAATTGGATACAAATGAATTTCCTGGCAAATTGATAGACCGGATGTCTTAGGGAATTACTATTTCCAATAGGAAAATACAATCGAATTGTTATTAGCAATGAAATTACACTCAACGAAAATAATATCTATTCCGTTTATATTATCGCAAGTCGCATAAAAAAGAAGTGACATTTAAATGGGGGGTTAACGGTCAAGTCGAATAAAAAGTAGAACGCGTGTTGATTATTGATTGATCATATCAAATTTTTTTCATTTACTCATAGTTATGAAAATATTTTTTTCAGAAGGATATTGCATTGAAGTTGTAGCACGAGAGTCAATATTCGGTAATAACGCCGAAAGTAATCAATAGATTCACAGATGAACAGTGTCGATTTACAGGCTTGTTGCTCATATTATTGTAGAAATTGTTTGAAAGCCTCTACGCATGGCGAATTTCATTTCGATGATATCTAAGTTACTGAACTCCGATTCAGAAGCTTCCTATTAAATATCATTGAAATTATTGTTATTACTTAGTAGATATGTTTATATCTCATCAGAGTAGTCTGTACTGATTAACATACTTCCACTGATATTGCATAATCATCAATGCGAAAAGTGTTTACTCAACTCGTCGTCAAAATCTATTCATGATAAATTCACAAACTTCAATATATCTATCTGATTGTAGAATCATAGCGAATACATCATATTCATAATTATATATAACCATTTTTTGTAAACATGATTTCATCGAGTAAAACACGTAAAGCTAGCTATAGTATTGTTTAAAATTTCAAACCAGTTCATGGATTACAGTGACGGTAGCGCATGGATTGGACACCACCATATAACTTTAATTAATAAATCGATTGTTCTTTGTCGTTTTGTTGATTCTTAGTTCACTTCAGATAATATGAATATTCATTGAGTTTATTTCAGATTCGAGGCAATTATCATGTTCAGGTTATCGGATAACGTATCAAGGAAAGACGAGCTCGTGCGAAGGTAATAGTGACTGATAGCGGATCGAATATTCCTCGAATATATTGCGATGTTTATTCACTTACTTATGCACACTTCGTATAAATTTCATTTTCTCGATAACGACTCTGAGAAGAGATTATCAAGGTAAATAATGAATATATCAGCACGAAAGATCGGGGGCAAAAATCACCAGCGCTATTTTACGTGTGAGTAGTGTGATTTTTTTAACCCTCGATCTTTCGTCGCCTGTTAATATTTCATTCCATTTTTCACATGATGCTTCTTGTACAATCCTTTTATTGAATTCGTTCTATCATCGATGGGATATTCTCTTGTGGAGATTTATAGAAGTGAAAAATTGTTGCAAGGGTTGTGTTAGAAGTGATAAATTATAATATGTGGAATAATACATCGAAGCTCGACATATATCTCGATTAAAGCGTCTAATTCAGTGCACTGAACACTTGTATTATCAGCTTCCAACAAGTTGCTCAAGGTATACTGTGCCTTGATTACGGTTGGAAATACATATACATACCCGTGAAGAAATACCTGAAAAAGACATGATAGTTTGCCTGCGAATCTATCAAAATAAACTCCAATGTAGGCTATTCATATTCATCTTTTGAAGTGAACTTTATGAAGTCAACAAAAGCGATAAAGTTATATAACCAATCGATTTTATTAATGATATTAAGAGTTATATGGTGAATTGTCCAATCCATTGCATATATTGTTCGATATGTCAACAATTTGAATCCATAGAATGAGTTTGGAAATTTTTAAAAACAACTATTTATAGCATTAACGTTGTTTTTTTTACTCCGTGGAAATCATATGTTTACAACAAATGAATGAGTTATATATAATTAATTGTAATATGATGCAATTGGAAATGATTCCTTTATGATTTCTACAATCAGATAGATTATATTGAAGTTTTGGCTGTAGTTTTCCATAAATAAGTGATTTGACATACATTTTGAGTTGAGTAAACACTGCGCATTTCTTTGACATTTATAATAATGGATGATTATAGGCTTAATATCAGTGGGGGATTCAAGATGTGTGATTTAATGTTAATCAAATTGCAGAGCTCACATGATACTGGAGTGGGATATAGGTGATATCTATAGAATTAGAGGTAATGAACCGTAATGGTGTTCATTATGGAACGACTTGTAAGCGATAAAGTGATCTTCATATATAAGTCGGGTTCGAATCAACTAGATATCATCCGAAGATGAAGGGGTGAGATTCTGCCGAAACGTCATGGAATTGGACCTTTCAAGGACAATTTCTACAATAAATTATGAGAGAAACAAACCTGAGAAGTACTAATTCATCGAACACTCAGTCTGCAATTATCTGTGAAATTTGTCCAGTATTCTCACTGAATTTGATCTTTGAGGCAGTTGCACCATGAGTACGATTCACAATTGATTTGGGTATCAAGTTTTATTTACCTGAATGTGGACTAGATCCTCGTGCGCAATAATTTAATAAAAACATATTTGGTTATGTATACACCTTCCAAGTAATATTCCCCAATTATTCTAGAAAAAAATATTTTCATAACTTTATGTGAGTGACAGAAGCAGAAAATCAATATTGATATGTATCAATCAATATAGTAAGGAATGACGAAGAATGAAATGTTCTAGTCATGGAATAAAATTGGCAGTTGCCTTATCCACATCCCATTAAATGAGATCGTCAAATAACAAATTCATGATTTTTATATATCATTGTTCTGATCTACAAGCCATTGATGTATTAAATATAATATGTAGCCGACAAATGTTTCACTTGGATGCATTTTGAAATATCTTTCTCAATAACTAACTGATTTTTTTCCCTCTACTATTAATCAATGTGGACATGTAATGATGATATATTTATATCTTGAATATTGTAGAATAGGGTTGCGATTGAAAATGGATAAGATTGAGGGAGATCCAGTTCATTACATACTGCTTCTGATCGGGCATCCAGTAGCATATAATCATGGATGCCTCCAATATCGCAATGAATACATACATATTCCCTAGAAAACTCTTCTCGAAATAACCCCGTTCAATGCAAACATAGATTTAATGGTATAATTTGTCCGATCTGCTCCTCCATGTGTATTTCAAACCCCAAATTCATGGCTATAGAGATCATTTGAACCGCGTGCTGCAACCTCATAGAGTGTTTATCACATTGGGTAAGGTTTTGAATGAGGAGACTCATATTACTTCAAATCAGTACGATTTTGTTAAGATCTCATTTGGCTCATGGTTCAGTACATTCATAATACATTCTTTTTTATTTATAATTATATTCGTTGTAACACATTCACGAGCATTCATAAATGTTGAAAAGATATTCTCATAAGGTTTTCAATGATAGATAGGGAAAACCATAGAGGTGGGTTAAATGATATTTATACCAAAGTGATGATGTTTATATATTGCCGAATATACCGCTCCACAATAATCATATTATTCTCCTAAACAATGAATAAATTCATAATATTCACAATTTGCATATACCTCATGAGGTTTGAATAAGAAATTCGTATATGATGTGAGATTCAAGTGAAATATGTATATCGATATTCCGGTAAAATTACTTTTCATGGGAAATATATTGATATTTGGAAAATGGTTGCCTTTCTACATCATCGTTGTTATGGAAAATGTTTTTCAAATAAAAATTAGCATGTCTATTCTCACCTTGCATACGTCTCCAATGCCGAATTATAATTCTCTTTTTCTATGTTTTACGTCAGTGAATTGCATTCCCACCGCATCTATATCCATTATTATTTACGTAAACGATAATATTTAAAACACCCCCTGTTCAGGATGATTTTGCTAATCTATATAATTATTTTAATTGAGTAACGCATCAGTAATATGTATTCCAGCAATAGTCGTCAAAACTTGAAGTTCTTCTAACATTTTCAGTCGTTAAAATCAGAAAAGACCATATTTTTTCGCATTTGTTCTTTCTTTTCTTGTAACATTTCGAGCTGAATGAGTAAACATATATTCAAATTCATTGAGGATTGGGAAATAACCCTCAACATTGTCTGAGAATCACTACGAATCTCAATTGAGATGATATATCACATCAGTAATATCGATCTATTTTCGACAGTTTTCCCTATGAATATACATACATAATTCAAGTATGTTTCCATATCTCCAATTGAGTTCTTACACCATTCCATATTTATATCCATGCGTCGATCGTGAGTTAGTTCAACACCGCTCCTTCATGAGTATTTTCCAAACCCAAAAATTCATAAAGCTGTATGGAGTCTGGCTGTATAGATCTTCTGAACTGAGGAAGGTTTTTGGATGAAAAGACTCATATTATTTTCAATTAGTACAATTACGTTTATATCCCATCCGGCTCATGTTTCAGTACATTCATAAGAAATTCTTATTTATATTTATATTCCATTGCTGTATGGAAAAAAACGCAAAAGTATGTGAACTAATATCTTTTACCAACTTGTTAATGGTGATGTTTATATATTGCCAAATCAACCCCCCACAACAGTAATATTATTCTCGTAAACAATGAGGTTCACTCAATGGCCTCAGCATAACAGTTTTCTCATTCACAGCGAGTAATTCAGTACATCCACTATTTGCAAGTTCATCATGAAATTTAAATGATTGCATACAGGGGAATATATCTGTCAAGAAAACCATTCATATACCACAAAAATAGACATATCTTATCGTAGGCATATAAGTAGCTACAACTAACCAAAAATTATGCATGTACTTCTACAATCAAGTTATTTTTCTCTGGTCCAGCGAGTTCCATTGCAGTCATGCCACTCTCACGAATGTTCCCTCATCCGATTGGAGTTTCTCTAGTGGTAAGAAAGAATCGAGGCATAATATTCAATATAGATTTGATGAATCGATCAACAAATGGCAAACGAAATTCGAAAATGTTCTTGAACGTAATTTAATTCCTCGAAAACTACCAAATACAAACATATATTACTATACAGGGTGCATCGTACTTCTATCAAACGCTCAACTCTCAACTATAAAGCTACATTTTCACCGATATTGAATTTTTTCTATCACATATATTGCTGAAAACTCATTTGAATATCACTTCTCAACCATCGAAACATACCTCAAACATGTTAGTAATTCATAGTCATCGAATATGACTTTTAACAAGTGATCTCGGTATATCATCACCATGAGGAAGGCTTCATATCTATATCGATATGTCAAATGGCTTCTATAGAGAATAATAGATGACATTTTTGGCTTTTACTTCACCATTGAGTATGGAAAGTGTTATTGAAAAACTATTTTGAGGATGATATCAGTGAATGCATGATGTCCTCGCCCTGCACACATCCATAATACTGAATTCTAATTCTTTTTGCTATGTTTCACCTTTGTGAAATGCATTTCCACCATTATTGTTTCATATGAACAAGGTTATCAACTAGGGTTGAAACACCCCTTTTTCTAATCTATATAATCAATTTCAATGACTAACGCATCACTAATATTAATTCTACCAACAGTAAACTTGATTTGAAGTACTTACACCATTTCTCGCGTTGGAATTAGGGAAGACAAACATCTTTTTGATATAACATATTCCAATTCTTGTAACATTTCGATTTGAACGAGCAGACATGTATCTAATTTTACTGAGAATTATGTAGAATCAATCCTCAACGCTGTTTGTCATATCATAGCACGTTAGTTATCAATTCTAATGACATTGTCTTTTCGAATGATCTGGTTGATTCACATTCTGATAATCCCATTGATCCTATGCATATATTATGGAACGATATAATATTGATAATTGAGATGTGGTTGCATTAATTTTATGATCGAGATTGGCTGGGGAATGTTTTTTTCGATGTATAATTCTCTCCATATGTGCACTACCAAACACCAAAGTGTCTCGAATGAATTCTGCAATACTCGACAAGCGTTGAATCGCGTAGATTATTTTCAATCATAGTTCACTGAAGCGATCTGTAGCAGATATTAACATTCAATTCTAAACAAACCTCAGTGAAATGCTCGATCAACAACCTCAAATACCAAAACGCAACTATTCGTTGTTCTCACTTCATTTATATGTATGGAAGCATTATAATACATTAAGCGACCGGTCCGTTATCATTCGTTAAATACTATATTTGTCACTCAACTGTCTGCGTGTTTTTTCATAACGAACGTTTTTTATCACTACCAATGCCATTTCATCGAATCATTTCCCTCAATGAGCTCTAAACCCCTGAAATATTACAATCTAGAGTGGAAAACTCTAGATGTAATACATCTGCAAGTCTAAGAGAATCATATATCTTTTGAATGTATATGTAAAATCTATTATTGGCATCTGAAAAGGATATAATTCATCCTGAAAAGGGGCCATATACTGTATTCGATGATAACATATTCACAATATGAATCTATATAAGTGGGCAGCAGTATGTATATATCGTATATAGCTTTCGATAGGGGGGAATGTGAATAATCTGAAATATATGGCATTGAGAAAAATATCTTCACTTCAGTACTTTCATATGAAGCTGGTCTCTACTCATCACAATATATATGCTTTCCACAGATAAGGACGAAGGTGAGTTGAATAAAAGTTAATGACATCCTACATATCCTTCAGTTTTTCAAGTTGCGTAACAATATTTTCCAATGATTAGCTAGCTTATAAATATCAGCATAATATTCTCGCCGATCAATTCCCTTGGAAAAAGTGTTTTAAATCAGCGCAATACGGCATTCACCCGCTTAGTTGAACTAGTTCAAGTATCATATTTCATTGGTTGAAAATTTCACTAGAATCGGGGCTAATGTGAGAATTTGACATATATTTTCCTCTTGAAAAAGGACGTTTCAATTATGCCTGTATGACATTGAGAAAGAGTGAACGTATAGTTGAAATGAGCAGAGTGAGGAATATATGCTATTACCTGAGTTCTACTACTTCCATTGAATCTCCTTCCATATTACATTTTTCTATGAGGCGAATGAGTATTGAATATATATTTTCAATGTCATTCAATATGATCTAATGCCAGAGTTCTACTACTTCCATTGAATCACCTACCGTGTTAATTTTTCTATTAGAAGCAATTGATTTATTCACGGATTCTCTTATGATAATAGTTACATTATTTCCATAATAATATCATCATTTTTACAATCGAAAGCTGTGGAAGTCATTGTTTGCTAGGGTATAATTCTTTCCCTCTCCCAATCGGGTATCTCGAGAGCATGAAAACATCCTACATACATGTTCATGGAAACTATCTGCAGCAAATTTTCATAATTTTCATGATATGTACAGCGAGTATACGTTCTACTCTAACTCATTTCTTTGTTGACTACATCTCATTTCAATGTCCTATAATCACCATCGGAAATTTGTTCACAGCAATATTAGTATTTATATCCATAAAACTGTTTTATTCCGCATCAATCTTTGGTAAAGAATTTAAAATATTTGGCTCTAGTCACCATTGCCTGAGTTCTACCACTTCCGTTGAATCATCCATTCATGTTAACGTTATGCTATTCCAAGTTATCACTTCATTTATTGGTACAACCACACTTTCATTGTTGCAAAACTCAAAAACTTCTCCAAAAGTGCAAACCTTATGTTTTCGGTGTTTCAATCATCCTCCTTCCATATGTCAGAATAACAAATAAGAATCAGATATTTCGAGAGCATGCAAGCATATATTACCATAGCTTACCGTAGCGATATGAATCACATACACCTAATTTTCATAGTATATCTATCGAATGCACACACACCTCGAGGAACCTGCGTTATACTATTAACTTTTTCGTCAGTTACAGACCATTTCAATGTCATTAGTACTATTGAAAATATGCATGTCATTTCATTATTCGCATGTATATAACTTTTTTTATTTTTGCATCCACCTGTGAGTGAACTCTGTATATCATTTACAAATACCAAGCTAGTTAAAGATTGATCCATGGATTCCATGAAAATCATTCACAAATGTTATATTCCATCCACTATTGTAGATTGAAAGCTCATCATCCAATTCTCCCAGTATGCGTTTTTCAGATACATATGTAAAGGAATATTCGGAAAATATAGAATTATCATCTCGCCAAACTGCCTGTTGCTGACTGCAATGTCGTCAATATATTTTTGGATGATTCAATTGGAAGAATTGTAGAAAACTTGACTTTATTTATATTGACATCCTTTTTTCTTTTTCTGTCACCCTAACTTACAAAATCATTATATATGGTCAATAATGAAATTGAACTACCATAAAAACTCTAATAAAATGAATCAGGTGACAGGTATCACTGCCTGGTCAAGGAAAACCCGCCGACTGCCCATAAGTGAAGAATAACATTAATGAATATATAGCGGTATTCGTATGTAACACCCATACTTTGAAAAATATTCACACATAACATCATATTACAGTCTTAATGCGCCTCACACCAACCACGATTATAACAACCCCAGGTCCTTATCATATCTGTGAAAATATATTTGAAAAATCTAAGATATTCATTTTCGAACTACGCGTTCTCATGTTTTACTTTGAGCAGCAATCAACTATTGAATACTATTATATCCATTTCGAATTAATCACTCTTATTCCTCCAATCATTGAATGCCCAAACCAATTCGATATTTTTCCATATGACAAGTATCTAAGAATATTGTGAACCAAATCTTTACATCAACCAGCAATCAATAATATTACCATAACTACGCTTCATCCGATCACTGCAACTCCTACAAGCGCTCGAGTCATGCTCAAACAATTTTATTAATTTTGTGTCAAGTACTGAATCCATATATCAATCAACAATCAATAATTGCACCATTATTAAGCATCAGTTTGATTCATCCAATCGTTCGATGAATGTTCAAGCCATCTACATATGCTTTGTGTCAAATTCCGAAGAATACAATGTACCGAGTCCATACACTAATAAGTAATGAATATTATCATAATCATCTTTCAGCTAATCCTTTCCATCGACATTCAATAATAATTATAAGTCGTCTTTGTATTTTATTTTGATGTCATCATGCATTTCCTCACCGCATATACCTCCGATCAACTATTGAACTCCATCACAGTTTAGACTCCGCGAGCGTGGATACACATTCATTTCAAATACCCGTCTCATTCCTCCAATCATTCGTGAAACATCAACCCAATTCAATATATTTTTCCATGTCTGATATCGGAGAATACACCGACAAACAATCAATAATATTACCATTACTAAACTTTATCAGATCACATTAACTCCTACATTCGCACGAGTCATGTCCAAAACAACTTCATATATTTTGAGTCGAGTACTGAATAAACCGAATCAAAACATCAATCAACAATAGCACCATTATTGATTCCTTCAATCGTTCGATAAATGTCCAAACCAACTACATATGCTTTGTGTTGAAGAAACCGAATCCATACACCAGTCAATAATCATCGCACTACCATTAATTAAGCTTCAGCCGAATCATACCCGACTGATTCCTACAATCGAAAAATGCCCATATCAACTTCATATTTTTTTTTTCGAACTGAACGATACATCATCCGGCAATCAATAATAGCAACATCATTAAGCACCACTCTAATATCTCCACTCGAGGAGTGTAGAGATCAAATTCATATACCTACTTTGTGTCAAATACTGGAGAATTCAATATACCGAATCCACACGCTAATCAGCCGTGAATATTATTATAATTAACCCTCATCCCAATTTCCCCAATCGAGTAATTCTCAAACATCTGCATATATATTTTTTCAGATCACAAATATCAATGAACACCATGAACCGAAACCTACAATCAATGAAAGTGTCATTATTATGTTTCAATGTAATTCTCCTAATCATGAAAAGCCCGAACCTACTTCATATTATTTTTTCGACAAATATCAAATCCACTTGTCAATCAACAATCGTCATATTACCATTGATAAGCTTTTGCTGAATCCCACCAATCTAATTCCCACAATCGAGGAGTGTTGAGATCAAATTCATATATTTTGCGTCAAATACTTGAGAATACAATATACCGAATCCATACGTTAATCATCCTTGAATATTATTATAATCAGCCCTCATCCTATCGACATGCAAATATGACTTTTATTTCAATGTGCGTTATCGATAAATAGAGCAGATAATACAGCAGGTACCGAAGTTCGGCGGTTCGGACCCTTCCACGCGGCGCGATTGATCCGAACACCTGCAAGCGCTTGACGCGAACACGCTAGGAGATTTTGGACAAAAATTACCAGCTTGGACCTTAGATTTCCTTATGGAGATTAACACGGGAAAACGGGTGATTTTGAGCCGGAATCAGTGCTGCATATCTACTAACACCCCTACATGAACTACAAACCGCAAAATCTTCGGAATTTTTGGCATTTTTTTATTTTCCTTTTCAGTTGGTCGACGTTATTTTCTAATATTTGTTTCTTTGGTCAGCAGTTTTTCGAAAATCGCAAGTGTAAACTACCCTTACAATCTAGCTGATGTGAATTTTCTCTATAGTGGCTCGAATAATTTGTTTTGTGCCATCATATTCCAGGGTTTCAATGAAATATATTCATTGGTCAGCAAAAATCTCAAGTATAAACTACCCTTATGATAGGATTTGCATTTTTATGGAGTCATGAAAATATGTTTTGTGCAATCTACATTTCAACGTTTCAAAGGAATATCTTAGCTGGAAATCCCCGGTCAGCAGAGTTATTACAAAAATTACAAGTACAAACTACCCCTAAATGGGGGTGGATTGGAATTCTTTATATGATGACATGAAGGCATTTTTTCATAGATTTCAATTTTGCATTATGATCTTGATAATCGCATCATAATTTATTATATTAAAATCATTTATTACATGACAAGAAAGTTTCGATTACACCCCTGTATCAATTAATGTAATTTCTATCGTGGTCGCGTAGAATCAATCTAATATACCTTAGGTGTAACATACCAAAATTTCAGCAAATGCTATCGATGCCTAAAAATCCCCTCATATCTGTGCCCAGTCCTTTGCCAAATTATAATAGCTTTGAAAAGTTTCCATAAGAGAAGAAAGTATTTTGGCTTAAAGCCATTCTCAACATCTTAATTGAACGACTATT
Organism: Gonioctena quinquepunctata; assembly: GCA_018342105.1. NCBI lineage: Eukaryota > Metazoa > Arthropoda > Insecta > Coleoptera > Chrysomelidae > Gonioctena > Gonioctena quinquepunctata. The sequence goes on from JAFIRS010006528.1 coordinate 21,217, forward strand.
CATTTTGAAAATGTTATCACACCACCTAACGAAATACTAACGATGAATTGTTTACCGGACCTCTCTTGTGATATTTCTCCGTTACTCATAATATTCTCCAGGATACCTAAAAGACCGCGAAATGCTCGTGGCGGGACTTTTGCCCGCAAAAACTGCATGCGTAGATTTGGCAATGTCGCAGGGACTCGCATTTACAGTTGAAAAGTTGTATATGAACAGTGGGACTCGCATGTTGGTTGAAATAGCAGGTGGGACTCGAATGTACGTTGCATACATGTATGTTTTAATTTCAGAAAAATTCTACCCCTCAAAGTCGGATATTATTTGATGTCAAGAAGACATGCCAAAACATGTCAATATATAATTAAAAAATCTTTCATTCAGTTGGGTCTCGGGTGGCCTATTCAATATATCGGGCCTCGCTTTTGCATTTGCATACGTATATATATATATATATATATATATATATATATATATATATATATACATATATATATGTATAAACAGTTCGTTGTTCCCTCCGGGAGAAAGTTCAGGCGGACTAACCTCCGGGGTATCGGTTTGAATTATGTCAAAAAAAAATCATATATGTGGTGAGGGGGACATATTGCATAGGTTTATCAAGAGAGGGGTAACGATTTCTGACCCAAAATTTATAATGCATATATATTATTTTCATCTGAAAAACAATGCGTTGTTCCCTCCGAGTGTATATGCAAATGAAGATTCGATAACTAAGTTACCTCCAGTTATATTGCCATTCATTGGAGGGTAGTATGTTCTATTTCATAAGCTATTATTCAGTTTCACTTATTAGTTAGTTCATTTGTTAGTTTGGGTCAAATCTTTTAAGTGAATTTTGACTCTTCTAGTCGTCCGATTAGTTCGAAATTTGATGAGTGTTCATAATTCCGTGACAATGCATTATGAAACTTTTGTTAGAGAAAAAACAAAATGACGGCTCTAAGATGGCGGATGACATTTATAATTATGGCCAGATTTGATTCAAACTTGGTATGTGGGGGTCTTCAAGGTCGGAGATTATGAATTTTTTGTCAAAATTCATAAATTTAAGATGGCGGCTCCAAGATGGCGGACGAGTTTTGTGATTATGGTTCAATTCGGTTCAAAATTGATATGTCGGGGTTTTCGGGGTCGGAGATGATGTAATTTTTGTCAAAATTCATAAATTCAAGATGGCGGCCCCAATACGGAGAACGGGGTTAGTGATCATGGTCCTATTCGATTCAAAATTGGTAAGCGGGGGTTTTTGGGATAGGAGATTATGAATTTTTTGTCAACATTTATGAATTCAGGATGTCGGCCCCAAGATGGAGGAAGACTTTTCTGATTATGGTAATCTTTTATTCAAAATTGGTATGTAGGGTTTTCAGGTTGGGAAATTATGATTTTTTTGTCAAAATCTATAAATTCAAGATGGCGACTTCAGGATGGCAAACGAGTTTTGTGTTTATGGTCAGATTCTATTCAAAATTGGTGTGTGTGGTCGGAGATCATCATTTCTTTCAGCTCCAAACTTACAGGGAAGAGACCTTGTAGTAACGATGCTCTATTAGAAATCAACAAATTAAGGCGAACTAACTAAAAAGCAAAAAATAAAATAACTTATAAGAAACCTTTCTAAAGATAAGCTTTTATTTAAGCTGACAATTATTTAATTGTTTGAATTATTTGAGTTTGAAAAGCTTGTCGCGCGAATTGTAATAAAATTAATACTTCGACAAGTTGTTATTCACCAACCAATCACTGCCGAATCAAATAATTGGTACCTATTTTTATGAACACTTCGTGCGACAAGCTTTTTGAAACCAAATAATTCAACAAAAAAATAATTAAATCATTGTCAGCGATGACATAAACTTATTTTATAAGTTTTAGTACACGGCTTATATAAAAAGGATTTTTTTCAATATACTTACCTAAATATATTCTAGTTAAATAACCATTATCATATTATTATTTTCACACTGATTGGCAATGGAATAAAGTGGACGATTTAATTTTTAATCTCATTTAATAACAAATTTTGAATAAAGTTCAAAGTTTCACAAATTTGAAATAGTTCAACAAAAACGCAGACCCTGCTGTACTGTTGCTTTTATTACAGTTATTTAGTCTAATAAAAACATGCTTCTTGATTGTTGAAACTCCATAGGCAGACCAAGTTGAATCGGAAAGTTGAATAAATACACCGCATGAAAATTTAATGTGTGCAATTTGTAATAGGATTTGAATTTTATTCAAGTATAACTTCCATTCTCTAACGATCAACATTAATGTTCTTTTTTACATATATAATAATTATCATATTGCATTAACACTCATATTCAAACTTTCCAAGGAATTTCCAAAAAAATACTAACTTGCATGAAAACGTTGGAAATTAGTACGCTCATTTTCAAAAATCGAGAAGAGTAGGTAATTAGAAATTACAAATTAGTAAATATAAGGGTGTTATAGTCATCAATGGGTGTGAAGTTAGCCACATCTACAAGAACACTGAGAAAAATAAAATCTCGATTTTTTCCTTTTCCGTTTTTTTACATGGATTTTTATTCAGTTAGGGACGTGAATATACTATTATTTCCAGTTTTAACTGAAGGTGAGAAAATTTGATCAGCTTGATGAATAAGTTCGATTTGAGGAAGTGGAATAGTGGTGAGGTTATTTAAAAAAATCACAGACGCCACAAATGACTTTGTACACCGATGTGCTTGGCATATGTCATTGTTGTTGGCCTTTTCCTCATTTTTCACATGGCGCCAGAACTTTCCAGGCTGTCAAAGTGGGTTAAATGGGGGTTGATATAATTTGAAAATACAAGATGCCGCAAATGGCTTTCTACAACTTTCGCACATAATTGGAGTTGTGGCCTTATAGTTTGCCACACTCGCAAATGAGACGGAAAAAGGGAGTGGGAGTTGTTCAGGTATTTATTGAATAATATATGATACAAAAAACCTAAAACAAATTGATGACGTAATTAGTTCAAGTCGATATATATTAAATCGCTTCAATATAAAATGAAAACATTCTGGCATTCCATCAGAGACGAAAAGAGACCGATAACAAATAAATATTAAAAGCAGGAAGGTTTACAAAGCCATTTGTGGCCTTTGTGAATTTTAAAAATATATCAACCACCGTTTTCACCCCTTTGACGTCCTGGCAAATTCTGGCGTGATGAAGAGAAGACCAATATCAATATTGTATATCAAGCACGAAGGTGTATAAAGCCATTTGTGGCCTCTGTGAATTTTCAAAATATAACAACTTCCATACCCCCTTTGGTGGCCTGCAAGCAACATCGGGTGCGTTTAGTACGTGGACCCAACAAGGAAGGTGCGAGTTAAAACGCCCCAACAACTGTAGCGTAGTAGCTTATTTGCAGCTGCAGGCGTCTTATCAGAAAGAGCCCGAGATAAGACGATAGATATGCCGTCCTTCGGAGGGGACGTTATAGATATTGAGCTCGTTAAGGAACCCTACCTCTGAAATAACAGAGGATTCGACAAATTTTTTTTTAATTGCAAGAGTACAGCCAGTCCCTAAAAAAGGCAAAAAGGCCCTACCTAGCAACTACAGACCTATCGCACTGCTATCTATTATTTCAAAGGTCATGGAAAAAGCCATCAACATCGAGCTCATGAAATATCTGGAAGACTCAGGAATTGTCAATGATAGGCAATATGGCTTCCGCCATCAGAGATCAACTGGTGACCTGCTCACTTACGTCTCACATATATGGCAGCTATCATTGAAAAGTATGGAGAAACTTTAGCTGTGGCTTTAGATATCTCCAAAGCTTCGATCGAGTTTGGCACCAGGGACTCCTCGCCAAGCTTCCGTCTTATGGCTAGCCCCTCAGCTGTGTTCTCTGCTTGCTAGTTTCTCTCAAACAGGTCTCTCCATGTAGTGGTCTATGGAGTTTCATCTGACACTCTACTCATAAATGCTGGTGTTCGCAGGATCTATTCTCGCACCAACACTATTTCTACTTCACATCAACGACCTGTTGAAAGCAACTTCATGTCCAGTACACAGCTTTGCCGATGATAGTACCCTCCATACCGCTTTCTTCCAGGGCCCTATATCAGCCCATGAAACCAGAAATGAGCGGAAGAAATGTTAATAATATAAATATGGACTTAGCAACAATTCTCGAGTGGGGATCTAATAACTTGGTAGAATTCAATGCAAACAAAACACAAGCATGTCTTTCTCTAGAAAAGCCGATCTCACTGTGCCTAACATAACTTTGTCAGGAGTAACCATACCACTGAAGTCATCCATATCGATGCTTGGTATTACCATCAGCAATAACCTTTCCTGGGAAAATCCGTGAGGTCCATTGCCAAAAGTGCATCCCAAAACTTGGTTTTTGTTTCGTGCCAAGAGCTATTTCACCCCACTTAGCTGCTTATGATCTATAAGGCACAGATCCGACCTGTCCTGGAATACTGTTCCCATATTTGGAGCGCGGCACCTAAACATATCCTGAGGCTATTGGATTCTGTCCAAAAAGGGCAATTCGTCCGTCGGTGATGCCTCTACAAACTCGCTCACTTGTCTGGAACACCGTAGAAAAGTTGGCGATTTGTCTCTATTTTATAGATATTTTCATGGGCGATGCTCTTCTGAAATATCAACAATCGTTCCTGCTTTGGCAGTCTCTTCGAGATTAACCCGTCAAGTTCAGTCATCACACCCCTTGGTCACTTTGGAGACCTGCAGAACATCACTTTCAAAGACTCGTTCATCCAGCGAACAGCGAGGCTTTGGAACTCATTACCTAGGAGGTGTACCGAGGCATACAACCTCAGAAATTTAAGAAGAACACCAACTCCTACCTTCTTTCTCTTGGTTCCCACGATGTTCCCTGAACATTAAAGGATATCCCTTTCCGTGGGAACCAGAAAAAAAAAAAAAAAAAAAAAAAAAATCCCGTTGGGGGGAGTGTGCTCACCGGCATCGGGTTTAGCTCTGGTCGCAGAAATAGGCCGACGTTAAATAAACAATAAAAAAATTGCAGAAAGATGTAGAAAGCCATTTTCAAATTATATCAACCCTTGTTTTCACCCCCTTTGGGGCGTGGCAAATTCTGGCGCCATATAAGTGATGAAGGAAACACTCACAATAACAAAAATATGAGAAGCAGAAAGGTGTACAAAGCCATTTGGGCGTCTGTGAATTATTTGAAATAACTTCACCACCATTCCACTTCTAAAATCGAACTTATTCATCGGTCTGAAAAAAATTTCTCACTCTCAGTTGAAACTGGAAATCTCAGTATATTCAACTAAATAAAAACCTATGTGAAAAAACGGAAAACGAGAAAGTAAAATAATCGATATTTTATTTTTCTCAGTGTACTTATGGATGTGGCTAACTTCGGATCCGTCATCATTATCCAGAAACGTACTGTAAAACCATAGTAAACAACTATCAGGACTGTTTCCATTCACAATATCAAAAATAAACGGATATGGATTTTCATTAAAACAACTAATGAGACTCACTGATAGGAGATCATATTAACTGAAATCACCCAACTACCAAATATTTAACTCTCAAGTGTGTTCAAATGAAGGCTTGTTTCAATTCTTATATATATTTTTTATCCATACCTTTCAGTGATTTCGAAAATATAACTAATTTTACCGTTTAAAAATTATTCTCTTAAATAAATTGTTGTTTATAGTTACATGAATTGGTTTTGATAGTAAGTAAGATGCAAATGAATAAAGTTGATTTTTTTATGCGAACGTCAAACTAAAAAATATCAAGAGACCAGATTTGCTCGTAAAGGAATGAGGATTTCTCTTTAAAATGATTCAGTGAAAATCCCGCAGAAAATGCCTTTTGAAGCATAGAAGATGCGTACATGTTTCACAAAAATATCTAACGTCATACCAAAGTTATAAAAATTATTTTCTTAAAACAAAAGTTAAGACCTTCAGGACATATGTTCATATGAACTTTTTTTCTCAAAATTACCAAACGAATAACCTTCTTCAATATAAACATGTTATTAAGAAACACCCTGTATATAAATTATTTCCTTCGAATGATAGCCAATACACTTACTCAACAGTTTACGTAAAGGAATACCAAGCATTCTGATAAAACACATATCCAAATTTTGAATAGATTCTGACCATAAATCACATAACTCAAATTGTTGAATTTTGCATAGGTATTAACAATCTTATACCCCCTCAGATAACAATTTTCACTACATTTCAACCATGAATCAAAAATCAATCCACTACCTTGAAATGTTCAATGTTTGATAAAAAAACTTATGAATTCCAACCACAAAAACACCATACTTATTACCGAAATTGAACAAAATCCAGCCGAAAATCACAAAATCAGAAATATAACCTGAATTTCCTCGGAAGAAATAAGCGCAATCCAGAACGGGAAAAACTGTATTTCACATATTTTATGTGCTAAGGAGTAAGGAGGGAAGTACGTGTGGCAATTTGCGCGGCATAAAAGCGACACTAGCGCTGGTGGCAAATCGCTCAACTCAGCGACTGAATCTAAGGTTATACATCACTCGGAATGACCTCCATGCATTTTTTCGCAGATGGATAGAGATGGCATAGTCATCACCAGTAGTGAAAGATTATGTGAGATTCGTAGTTACCTCCGATATCGGAGGTAAGAAAGGTATATATGAGGGAAGTACGTTCGGTATATATGTATTTTGGAGGTAGCAACGAGGGGTGAATAGGTATATATATATATATATATATATATATATATATAAATATTTATGAAATACACAAAATTCTGGTAAAAATAATATAAAACAATTTACATAAAATAAAGTAAAATGAAAAACAAAATTATAAAATTTAAAAAAATTCCGAATAGAATTCGTCCAGCGAGTAGAATGCTCTTTCTAGTAAAATATTTCTCACAGAAACTTTGAACTTTCTTTTATCTGTAATCGTTTTTATTTCATTAGGTAAGTGATTGAACATTTTCTTGCCGTTATATATCAAATCAAATCAAAAAATACTTTATTGTCTAAGATAGTTTCTTGTTGACAAAGCTTTGTGAAAGGGACATAAACAATTAAACAATTATTAATAATAAAAATACTTACTCATAAATACAAATATATACAAACACAACTAATAACACTTCCAAAACATGGTAAAATGTTATTAGTTGATTGTCATACTACACGTTAAAATTTTAACAATACTCAACAATTAAAAATTACATTTATACGATATATAAACTACATTCAGTAGTCAGAGGAATTACAATATAATAAAATAAATAAATGGGTGTACAGTGCTAGTCATACATAATGATCTAACTAAGGTTGTCACTATAGAATTCCTGAAGGTTGTAATATGCCTTTTTGAGAAGGATATTCTTAATTGAATTTCTAAATGGTGCGAGATTTACTGTATTCTTGAGAATGCCAGGTAGGTGGTTATAAATCTTCCTACTCTCGAATATAAGGCAATTTTTGTCAAAGATGATGTTGGTATGGGCATACTAATATTATTGTGTTGACGGGTAATATAACAGGGTCTATTATTTGGCTCTTTTGATTTTGTTTTATGTATTAAGCACACTGTTTGAGAATAAATATACAAGTTAGCGTTAAAATTCGATGTTCAATAAAAGAGGCTTACAATGAACCCTTGAACGACATTTACAAAAGTACCTCAATGCTCTCTTTTGAAGTACAAATATTGAGTTCATCAACTGGTTAGTGCAGGAACCCAGAAGGATGCCATATCTTATGTGAGATTCAACCAGTGAGAAGTACAGCTATTCTGCCTGAATTGAGGCCAAGTTCATTGGTAATGACTCGAACAGCATAACAGCCTGATGCTAATGTTTTACTCAGTTTTTTATGTGCGCTTCAAATTTCAATTTGTCATCTAGGTATAAACCTAGAAATTTGGTGTGGGTTGGCTAGTTACCCTCTGATTGCCTAAAGCTAGGTTATCAAAGTTGAATTTGAAGGTTAGTATGCTTGTTTTCTCAATGTTGAAGCACAGCAAGTTGGAGTCACACCATCGTTTAACTTTCTCCAAATCAGAGTGATATTTTCTTTCAAGAGTTCAACATTTTTTCCGTGCCACATTATTGTGGTGTCGTCTGCAAACATGGTGAATTTTCCCGGGAAAAGTTGATATTACCAAGATCATTTAAATAAATGAGAAAAGAAGTGGTCCCAATACGAGCCCTGGGGAACACCATAATCGATATTTGAAGGGTTCGACAATTTATTATTACATTTTACCATCTGAATTGGTTAGAGATACGATTTTAGCCAGTTATAAGCTACACCTCTGATTCCATAGCAATCCAGCTTCTGAAGCAGTATTCCGTGATTCACTAATCAATGCTTTGGAAAAATCACAAACACTGCTCCAACAGCTTCACGGTATTCAATTCTGTGTAAACTGCCTGCAACAGGTTGAAAATAGCATCATTGGTGCTTTTATTGGGTTGGAACCAAATTGAGAGGACGAAAATATATTATGTCGATTTAAGAATGATACTAGTCTTTTCTTAACTAGCTTCTCAATTATTTTCGAGGGTTGACAGTAGTGCGATTGGTCTAAAGTTCGAGGGTTCTTCGAGTTGACCACCTTTATGCAGTGGAATTATAATAGCAGTTTTAAGCAAGTAGGGAATTCACCTGTCATAAATGAAATGTTAATTGCTTCGACTAATACTACAGCGCCTCATCTGGCAAATTTTGTAATATTTTCACTGATATTTCATCCAACCCACAAGATTTTTATTTTTCATTTGGTTGAAGATCGATTTGAGTTCGTCAATGTCAGTGTTATATAAGTAAAAGCTATCTGATATGGATATATGTTTGAGATAATGCAAGGGTCAGTCATTGGTACTATGTCAGGTCAGTTTTTCAGCTACTGTACAATAAAATTCATTAAGTTTGTTTGGTTCAATGTTCATATGGGAGGAGATGAGTACTTTTGCCCTTAGGTTGTTTATTATAGACCAGTTTTCGCGCATTTTGTTTTAGCGTTCTCTATTCTGTGTTTGTAGTAGTTTTCCTTAGCAGCTTTTATTAGACTTTATAGGTGCCTGTAATTATAGAAGTAGAGTAAAACCACTCATTAGTGGTGTGCTTTCTTATTATGTTCAATGACCTAAGGTTTGCAGCCGATTTTTTTTATTCCTAGGGATATCCATGCTTTTTTATTTTTTTCTTTGTCCTTTATTTTCTGTAGAGGAAAACAATTTTGAAAGGCAAGCAGAAGAGTTTTGTGAAATGCATTGAAGGGTTCAGGGGAATTCAGAACTGGCACCCAGTTTATTGTAGAAGATAATTCATTGAATTTGTCAAAATTCGCTCTACTGAAGATTCTGCCAAACCTATAATGGAGTGTTTTATCTGTGTAGACCTTGGGAGTGGTAAAGTTAAATTAAGGGCTTGTCTAGTGATGTGTTGTGCTGTAGAATGCACTCTATCTTTAAACTCACTGTGGATAAGGCATAGTGTTTCCAATATATAGTATTTCCTATACATGGTAGGGGTAAGATTTTTTGTTCTATGAATAAAGGCTTACAACAGTCCCTAAATTTGGCTTTGCACATGTATCTTAATGCCCTTTTCTGTAATACGAAAATCGTGTCGAATAAAAATCCACTACAGGATCCCCAAAAGCAAATTCCTTACGAATATGCTACTATACTACAGTTCTTAGGGCATTTTAAAGTGCACCTTGCTTGTCAGGTTATCACCTATTCAAGTACTAAACGCGCTCGATGTTGCTTGGCTAAGATATCGATGAGACTCTCGTCAACCTGACAGCCTCCGGTGCCCCCCAATACTTTACGTTAAAATATAAGCTTTAAAATGCATTCTGGCATGAGTGGAAGATCATTTGGTTGAGTGGAAGACCATCACCTTGCGCCCATCAATTGTGTGAATTTTCTGGTATTGTGAACATGTCGCAGCAGCCTCTAGTCAAAAACAATTGCAAGTAGATTATTTTCAGAGGATGATAGTGATGTTGAGATTGTATGTTCAAGTGGAGAGAGTGAATACATAGATTTTCCGACCGATGACGAAGATTTTCAGCCCAATAATAATGAGGAAAGTTACTCAGATGATGACAGAAATGAAATGGAAGCTGATGAAGTTCAAGATCGTGATGTAAATATTGTAGATCCTGAACATTCAATAAATTTAAGTTCCATAAATGTTTTTTTTATTTTCGATTGCGGAATAGAAATATGTTATTTTCGTTATATTGTCTATGAATAAAGTTTTTTTGTGTTTCTTGGTTTTGAATACAAGTATCAGACATATGACAAATGAAAAAACGGGCTTACAGGGATTCACGTTATGAAATACACCTGCAAATAGAAAGGGTCCAAAGAAGGACGAATGGTAAGTGTTTTCAGTGTCCGAAAATGGCGCTTTAAAAATTATGTCTCTAGTACTTTTTTTGGGTTATAATGGAGTGCTTATTCACAAAATAAAATATTTTTTCATTTTGGGATTTTTCCCTAACCTGTATTTTTTCTGAGTTTGTAATTTTTAGATGATTCTAGTGCCAATTTGTAGTTGGGAGTTGATTAGTGGAATTTAAACTGAGTCTATTACTATCTGTTTAATAGTGAGTTTATACAGCAAATAAAATAAAATAAGAAGTAATATAAAATAAGATTTAAAATAAAAGATGGTTATCTTTTATTTTATTTTACTTGACAAGTTGTTAGGCATATGTACATATTGAATAATTTAGACAAATTGACGAGATAGGATGATACATGACATGATATAAATAGCAGTCGTCCTCATATTTTTGCTTTCATAACCGGAAAACGATGTGTTCACTGGCATTTTTTTAAATTTCTTTTTGTCTTTGAATGACTAGATTTCATAATATTGGTAGTGTTGTCAACAATGGCTAATATTTTACTCAATAAACAATAACGGGGACCAAATTTTCGAGTATTCATCATTGAAGTTTGAGGTAACAACATAAAATCCCAAATTTCGATTTCTTACTTTTTACATTAATTTACTCAGCTCTCTAAACACTCTGAAAATTATTACTCCTTATTTTACTTTATTTTATTTCTTATTTTATTTTACTTTCTGTATAAACTCACTTAAAGATTACATCAAACTATTTTTATTATTCCAAAATAAAAGAATGAGCAAGCTTTGTACTTACAATAATACTCTGCCAAATGTTCGATAAACGCTTTGACTGCCCTTTGTAACACAGAATATGGAATTCAGTTGATGTTGATGCATAATTTGATTTAAAAATTTGTCCTGGCGTCAAAATATGAACTGAAAATTATAAAAACAAATAATAAATATATGGATGCAGTTATAAAAGGCACGTTTTACCTAAAGCATTCGCACTAGCTCGAGATTTCATTAAAAAAGTCCAAATTAATAAAACTGGAAACAAACTTAACTGCATTTTAAAATATATCTATATTCATTTTTTGTTTTGAGTTTTGAAACTGAATCCTAACCTCAAGCCATAGAAATAAAATCATAGACATCAGTTATAAGGTCTATGAATAAAATAGACAGATGAGAAACTCTGTTCGTTTCTATGAACTTGGATTGTCACCTCAGAGTCGTCGAACGTTCGAATGAAACAGTTTTGTCACCAATCCGCGCCCAGGGCAAAGAGAATGAACAATAGCGGTGTGAAGTTAGCTGCCAACTGCTAGAATATCCGAACATGGACAATTGACAAGTGGCCTTCCGAACTCTTTGGACAACTGCTAGCTGCTAGAATTTCTGTCGGCGGTATCATATCATTTCATTGCGAACGTAACTACTTCGTTCGCAGTCATCGTGGTATTTCGAAACAAACAAAGATCATTTGAGGATGAATGGAAAATATGTTCCTCAAACGAAAAATTATAACATGCTATTATTATTCAACAAACGACTGCCAAGATGAAAAAAAAATGTTTTCTAGTCATATTGAATGTGTTCCATCGCTGTCATGATGAAAAAAAAAATCTAGTCGACTACTGAAAAAATAATTCCCGTTCCAAAATATACAGGAAAAAAAAAACAATAATTTTTTTCGACTATTTTGCAAACGACTGTCAAGATGAAAAAAATATTTTCTAGTCATATTTGATGTGTCCTATCGACTACTGAAAAAAGAATTCCTTGAGCTGCCGTCCCAAAATATAAAGGGCCCTCAAAAAGAAATAAAAATCAATAGTTTCTTTCGACTTTTTTGCAAACGACTGTCAGAGGAAAAATATATTTTCTAGTCATATTTGATGTGTTCTATCGATAACTAATAAAATCATTCCTTGATCTGCCGTCCCAAAATATACATGGCCCTCAAAAAAAAAAGTTGAATATTATTTTTCGGACATTTTGCAAACAACTGTAAAAAAAAATCAGTTATAGTTTATGTGTCCCATCGACTAGTGGACAAATAATTCCTTGATCTGCCGTCCCAAATTATACAGGCACCTCAAAAATAAAAAAATTCAATATTTTTTTCGATTATTTTGCCAACGACTGTCAAAATTAAAGACATATTTTCCAGTCATATTTGATGTGTTCTATCGACTACTGGAAAAATAATTCCTTGATCTGCCGTCCCAAAATATACAGGGCCATCAAAAAGAAAGAAAAAACATTTTTTTTCAATTTTGACAGTCGTTTGCAAAATAGTCGAAAAAAAATATTGATTTTTTTCTTTTTGAGGGCCCTGTATATTTGAGACACGAATCAAGGAATCTTTCAGTAGTCGATAGGACCTAAAAACTCAGGTTGAAAATATATTTTCCATTTTGACAGTCGTTTTCAATAGTAACAAAATATTGAATTTTTTTTCTCTGTGAGGGCCTGTAAATTTTGGGACGGCAGATCAAGATATTTTCAGTAGTCGATAGGAACACATATGACTAGAAAATCTTTTTCATCTTGACAGTCGTTTCAAAATAGTGGAAAAAATATTGATTTTTTTTTCTTTTGAGGACCCTGTATATTTTGGGACGGCGAATCAAATTATTTCTGGTTGTCGATAGGACACATCGAATATGACTAGATTTTTTCATTTGACAGTCGTTTGCAAAATATCGAAAAAATATTGATTTTTTTCTTTTGTGGGACCTGTATATTTGGGACGCCAGATCAAGAATTATTCCTCAGTAGTCAATAGAACACATCAAATATGACTTAAAATATGTTTTCATCTTGACAGTCGTTTGCAAAATAGTCGTAAAAATATTGAATTTTCTTTTGGCCCTGTATATTTTGGGACGAAATCAAGATTATTTTTCAGTAGTCGATAGAGCATCAAATATGACAAAATATTTTTCACTTTTGACAGTCGTTTGCAAAATAATCGAAAAAATTTTATTCTTTCTTTATGAGATCTTTGTATGTTTTGGGACGGCAGATCAAGGAATTATTTTCAGTGATCGATGGGACACATCAAACATAGAAGCTATATTTTTCATTTCGACAGTCCGTTTGCAAAGTAGTCGAAAAAAATTTTCTTTTTTTTTTTTGAGGGCCCTGTATATTTTGGGACGGCATATCAAGAATTCTTTTTCAGAAGTCGATAGAACCATCAAATATGACTAGATAATGTTTTTTCATCTTGACAGTCGTTATATTTTTTGTACTAGAAATAAAAATCAGCAGTCGTTTGCTGGATATTAATAGTATATGTTATAATGTTTCGTTTAAGGAACTTTACCATTCATTTTCAAATGATCTTGAGTTTCGAAATACCACGATGTCTGCGAACGAAGTAGTTACGTTGGCAATGAAATGATATGATCCGCCGACAAAATTCTAGTAGCCGGCAGTTTTCGAAAAAAGTTCGGAAGGCCACTTGTCAATTGTCCATGTTTGGATTTCCTAGCAGCTGGCTGCTGACAGCTAACTTCACACTGTTTTCAATGACACCAGTTCCCTAAAACAATATAGTTTTAAAAAATCGAAGACCAAACAAGTAACCCAATTTCTACCTACATTATGAATGACTGCAGGTTGGTTAACAATTACATCATAGGCCTCCATTCTATTCTCTGTGAACATCAACCATCAACCCGGTTCATGAATGAGAACGGAGAATCCTTACATCAAAAGTGTCAGCCGCCAACAAACATCAGCGGAAGCAGAAGTAAACATTTCGAAAGGAAAAATAAAAAAAAAAGACCGTCACGCTCTGTTTCGAAATCCAGAACTAAAAAATGTTCAATCTGGCGCCTCAGACCGCTCGGCCATCTCGCTATATTAATAAGTGTCAAAATATTACCATGCTTTAACCTAGCTGATTGCGAGGTTTTATGTACCTTTCATACTTTCTTCATGTAGAAGGGTTCTAACTACTATTCATACTCAAAATTTCAGCTTTGCTAAAATGACGTAGGTTTTCCGGCTCTGGGATCTTACTCTATAGGTAACATCCATCAATTGAAATTGATAATTCAACTCACCTACAAATCAAATTTTGCTCAAATTTCCCGCAAATTTGTTCTTGATGATGTGAATTACTCATTGTATACCTGCGTTTAGTGAATACGTTACGACCGCATTTTTTTGTTGTGTTATATGTCAATCTTTGGATGCAAACAAACCGAAACGCGTGTAATGTTAACACATCACTTCATCCAATAATTTTATTTAGAATT
>JAFIRS010006529.1:0-35877 GCA_018342105.1 Gonioctena quinquepunctata
GAACACGAAAGAAGGAGACCGATCATGCACAATTGAGCAAGACTGGCAACAATGCATCCAACAACGTATTCCAGCTCTACACGCAACGGGGCGCGAACGTAGGAAACCGATCGTGCGCAATCGACTAACATTAGAAATTGAGGAGCACAACACGAAACATCAGTCGAGTTCGAAACAATTGAATGAATTAGACATCACCTGAAGATGGCAAATGTCAATTTGCCAAAACGTCGTGAAATCGGACCTTTTGAGGACCAAGAACACAAAACGCGGACAGAAACCCGAAAAACTATTATTATAAGGGAAAATATTGGTTTGTGTATTTTTATATCCCAAATTTACGGTAAAAATTCATAAAAAGAAACTTTTCCTTTTAGGGGGAAACCGGGGCAAAATATGGGCCTCTTTGTTGGGCGTGGGTTAGGCGGATATGAAAGCCAGGTTGGAAGTATTATTTTGTGAAATTTTTATGGAAGGTGAAAAATTTTCTGAGTAACGGCCAATTGTGATAAATTGTGAGCTATCATCGATGGAGGATATCTTTACACCGCGTTGTGGGATCGAGAAAAGAAACATTTAGAAAAAATATGTTCGGTAGGGGCCAAACTTTTTGGGCCCCATAAATTGACTATAGTATTGTGGTTTACTGTTTTATAATAAAACTTTAAGCTGCAGAACAACGTCGTCAAACTACAAAAACATCTTCATTTCCCGATGCGATTTTGACAATTTTAATAGTTCAACAAGCCAAACAATTTCTCCAAATACCAAACAAGCCTCAGTTTATTTCAATTTTATGTAAAAAAAATTCCCCAAACCAACATTTTCCAGTGAAACAAATGAAATGGATCTGATGTTCTCATAATTAAAAGAAATAGAAAATTAATACAACAAATACAACTATCGTTGTTGTGAAGATTTGATTTGTTAATACTACTGACTGAACTAATTGATAAATTGTTCACTTTTTGAAACCGGGGAGGCTAAAACAAACAAAAATATATTCATCGAAAAGTTTATCAGCTTATCCAAAATGTCAAAATCATATCTTATTTTTAAATGCAATAACTGTCTGTAATACTACATCAGCAATTTTGAAAACGGGAAAACAAAAGTATTTAAATTGATTGAAAAACATGATTTAATTGCTTGTGCAGAAGTATTTGAAAAGATTGACTCTTCTCCACAAGTCAAGTTCATCACAAACGGGATTGGCTTACTTCTTGCTATATATGGAGCTCAAAAAAAAATTGTTGTTTAGACAAGTATAGATATTTAAGTTTTGTAAAATATACTCGGAACAATAAAAGACTACAACTATCTTCCTCCAATATCTACTTCTGCTTATCAACACTTATATCGAGTGTACCATCAATTTCAAGTGTGACTAGGCAATGAACTGGACCCAAAAGACGGGGGTTGGAAATTTATAGGTGATGCTTCGGGGCCAATTCAAACTTTACCACCTGCTCCAAAAAAAAACTTCTTAACACAATTTTTTGCAATTGCAAAAAGGGTTGTAGTGCAAACTGTGGCTGTAAAAGAGTCGGATTAGTCTGTTCACCAGTGTGTACCAATTGTCAAGGCCAGTCTTGCTCCAATGTTGAATCAAATGCAACAGATGAGGATTCTTATGATATCAATGAGGAAACAACTGCATCTTTCTTAGAATAATTAACAGATATCCAGCAAGAAGAAGGCGAAGAAGTAGAAGAAGACATTACTGTTGAAGTGGCATTTGAAGATTATCGGTGAGACTCAAATTGTCCCAAAATCAACAATGATTTGTTCCACTTTAATCATTTCCAATGGTACAATTTTTCAAACAATAGAATATTGTCTAATAAAACTGAATCGTGGAGTATGTCTACTGGGGAAACCACGTTAAAAAAACTGCGCCAAGTACACTACCTCACAGGATCTGTGGGGATATTTGATATTTTATTTGTTATAGTGTACCTGAGATCTCTACCGATTTCCAGCTCTACGCAAATTATTGTAAATTGAAATTTTTATTTTTATTCAAATCTTGCAATTGAATTTTGACCCACTTCTAGTTGTCCGATTAACGTGAAATTTTGCAGGTGGTCATAATTCCGGTGACAATACATTATGAAATTTTTGCTAGAAAAAAACAAAATGGCGGCTCCAATATGGCGGACGAAATTTGAAATTATTGTTCAATTCTATTAAAAATTGATATGTGAAGGTTTTCGGGGACAGAGATCACGAATTTCTTGTCAAAATTCACAAATTCAAGATGGCGGCTCCAATATGGTGACGAGTTTTGGGTTATAGCCCGATTCAAATTAAAATTGGCATGTGGGAGGTTTTTGGGGTCGGAGATCATGATGTTTTTGTCAAAATTATTGAATTGAAAATGGCGACGTGTTTTTTATTATTATGGCTTGATTTCCTTCAAAATTGGTATGTGTTTTTTTTGGGGTTGAAGATTATAAATTTTTGTCAGAATTCAATAAGATGACGGATTTCAAGAATGACTAAAGGGAATTGAATGAAAATTATTGAAATAGAAACTTTTAGACAAGCTTTTATTCAAATACACTAAAAAGGAAAAAATAATGTATTTGATGGTTGGACCTGGATTATTCTATGAGTAGCAAGTTCAAAAGCTCCCCGCGAATATAAAATAGGTATTTTTGCGCGGCAAGATTTTCGATGTCTTATAAATGTTTCTTGTCTTGTCTTATAAATGTTTCTTAATAATTTTTATTAGTGAATGAGCAGACCGATCTGAAAAAAAACATTCGGATGTATGTGAGTGGCATGACCATGATGTGTAACGAACCCTCCTCGATTCTACTAGAGGAGCTAAAAATAATTTATAGAAATACTTCTTTCATTGCCTTTTCAATATAATTCATTTCGAAAATATTTTCTTTGGATCTACGCGTATTCATAGTTTCTCGAAGAGACTGCGCTGATTTTTAGAATATATTCAGATATTTCTCTAGCGACTTAATATACAGTGCTAGTCAAAAGTCCCCTCCCCCCCTCGTATCTTTTGAACGGGTATACTTATAATAATGAAATTTGGAGGGTGGAAATAAACGGATGTAGGCTTCTCAACTGGTCATAACAGGTGACGCAATAGTCATAAATGACGTCACAAGGCCACTGTGACCAATAATTTTAAATGGGACCCTATGGCAAGTGACAGCTCGTTTGAAAAGTATTGAAAATACCTATTCAGTCATACCAATTTTGTTTGGGTTTCGGCTGATTTTGATTGATAAATTGAAGAAATACGAAAATTATAGTTTCGCATTCAATTAATAAAGATTTAAGAACCAGTTCTTATAATAAGTGTTCAAAATGTGCTCCATCTACTTCCTGGCAGTAATGCATCCTATTGCTAAACTCTTGTCGTACTCGTCCCAGTGTGTCAGCGGAAATTGCCCCACATTCTTCAACAATTCGTTGTTTCAGAATGGCAATACTGTCAGGTGCTGTAGCGTAAACCTTAGATTTCAAAATTACCCCCATAGAAAAAAATCTAATGGTGTAGGTCCGGTGACCGAGCTGGCCATTCGATCGAACCTCGTCGTCCAATCCATCTACCACGATATTCTTCATCTAGGTAACGTCTTACTGCACCGTAATAGTGTGCAGGAGCACCATCTTGTTGAAACGTTATTTCCAAGTTGTCGAATTCATCTGGATTATCTTCTAGAATTTCAAGAATTAACGCCTCAATATCATTTTGTAACATCTCCAGATACAATTCACCGGTTAAGTTAGCATTGAAAAAAGAGGCCCAACTATGTGGTTTCCCAAAATACCTGCCCAAACATTTACTTTTCTGGAAATTGAGTATGTTTTCACGAAGATGTGAGGATTTGTGTCACTCCAATACCTCACATTTTGAGTGTTACATTCCATTGAGAAAGAAAGTACTTTCGTCACTAAAACAAATTGTCTGTATGTAGCCTGGTTGTTGGTTCATTTTATTGGACACAGTTTCACAGAATTCTAGTCTTCGGTCGAGGTCATCATCTGAAAGTTGGTGCACCATTTTTAATTTGTATGGATGAAATTTGTTTTAGCCAACACCCTATGTACTGTCCTTTGACTGACTTCACAGATAGACGCAACTTGGGCTGTGGAAGAAGTAGGGTTTACTACCATTTCTCCAATTATGTCAATTTTTTGTCATCACTAATTGTTGGTCGACCAGATCGTTTGGCATCTTGAGACACTACCTGATGCTTCAAACTTCCGAAGAAGCTCCCTCAAATAAACCCTCGATATAGGGCGATCGGGGTACCTCTCATTAAACAGTCGTTCCGCTGCATGGAAATTGTTTCTACATTCACCAATTATTAAGATAGCTGCTACTTTGTCGGCTACAGTACGTACCATTTTGCCTATGTAAACACTTAAACGTCTCGTTAAACAATAGCTTAAGTAAATTTTCAAGGTATAAACACTTTTGACAAGTAGAGAATTCAAAAACGTCAACCTTTTTGACAATTAACCAGAGGCGTACTTTAAAATCTTTATTAATTAAATGCGAAACTATAATTTTCGTATTTCTTCCAATTTATCAATCAAAATCGGAAACCCAAACAAAATTGGTATGACTGAATAGGTATTTTCAATACCTTTCAAACGAGCTGTCACTTGCCATAGGGTCCCATTTAAAATTATTGGTCACAGTGGCCTTGTGACGTCATTTATGACTATTGCGTCACCTGTTATGACCAGTTGAGAAGCCTACATCCGTTTATTTCCACCCTCCAAATTTCATTATTATAAGTATACCCGTTCAAAAGATACGAGGGGGGGAGGGGACTTTTGACTAGCACTGTATAGAACAGAATAATGGATTTTGCTGCCCTTCTTCTGGAGTTGGCATCGTGTTTGAATTGCATTTGAAATAAATCTTATAGTTGAATGACGGCACAAGCATGTTCAAGAATAAAGAGATTTGAAGATGACAATAAAATCCGACTATTGAAAAATTACACTCTGAAAGTATGAAACAAGAAAATATTCTGATCTGAAATTGTTATGTACAAACTATTCCATATTTATTGTCTATTAAATAAACAACATACTATATATTTTAATGTATTCAATACATATTCATAGTGATGTTCAGAGGATAGCCGTGGTCATATGCCACCTACCCTAACAAAACAATACATTCTAACAGTAGTAAGCGATCATTAGCTTTAGGGCAAAGTGGCATATGACCACGGCTATCCTCTGAACATCACTATGAATATGTATTGAATACATTAAAATATATTACGTGTAAGTTTTATTTAATAGACGATAAATATTGAACTATTTGTAAATAACAATTTCGGATGGGAATATTCTCTTGTTTCATACTTTTTATAGAGCGTGATTTTTCAGTAGTCGAGTTTTAGTTTTTGAACTTATTTTCATTTCATACTTTTTGGAGCGTGATTTTTCGTGATAAAGTATTTGCAGAGCCGCTTTAAATATTTTTGTTTAGGTTATAATTGTTTTATATGTACCTAGGTAATATACCGCGTGGAGGTACTCCCGCTTATGTCATTATTATTACACACGTTTTGTTTTTTTTATACATTGCGCGTCAAAATTATGGAACAAATTCGATATTTCGCAAGCCATGTACTTTTGACAAAAATCCTAAAATAGGTCGATTTTCATTTTAAAATGCCGATTTTTTTATGTATATTCTAAAGAGGTTATGTCACTGGTTTTGACGTGGTGACGTAATCGGTAATTTTTTTAAATTGGAATAGATGTCTTGTGATACCTCATCTGAAAAGCCTTTCAATACTGCATTCAATGATGATAATTAATTAGATTTTTTTTTGTACAGGGTGAACAAAAATTAATATTTTATTTCAATAAGAGAATAACTTTATATCCTACAAAATAGAACGGTTGAATAAGGTGTTCGAAATGCCATCCACCAGTCTCTTGACAATAAGCAAATCTACGGACACATTCCTCTTGCACATTGCGAATAACTTCCGGAGTAATTCTGTTAATTTCGATCCTAATTCGATTTTTCAACTCTTGTAGATTTTGCGGCCTATCCACATAGACCTTCGATTCCAAATAACCCCACAAGAAAAAATCCAGGGGCGTAAGATCTGGAGATCTTGGGGGCCACTCTATCGGTCCGCGTCTACCAATCCATTTATTCAAAAACTCGCGAACATCACGTGCATAGTGCGGGGGTGCACCATCTTGTTGCAACCAAATACTTTCATTTGGTGAGTTAGGATTGTTGGCGTTTGGAAAAATATATTTTTATTATTATTACATTATGATTATGAAATTGTTGTATTGTCATCGGTTCTTGATATGTGTGACAAATTTCAGATTATTCGGAAGATTGGAAGTGGGTGAATATTCACTTCTAAGATTTTATTACATTGTGAATTATTCAGTTACAAGTGAAGATAATAAAACCGTGTTGAAAAATGCAAAATTTTATTTTTTTGAGCCAAGGCTCTAATCTTTTAGACTGCCTTGGCAGACTAGTGAGTCAGATCTCTACTACACCAATGGAGCCTTTCTAAATATCAATAGTTAGCTATTTCCTAGTCTAAAATGGAAACAAAAGACAATCACAAATTAATGCCATAATAGGCAAGTTAGTGTCAAATAAATGTCAGTTGAAATATCAACAAATTTTCTTCACAAATTTTAAGTGGAAAGGTTCTAAAAGTAAACTATGGCTACTGTAAGTGAAACCCAACGCATATAAATTTTAATTTTCATTGGATGGAAACGTGAAACTTGATGTTCTATTGGGTGTAGAGAATAATACCCACAATACTTCACGACAAATTGCAGCAGACCTTGACATATCCCAAAGTTCTGTATTACGTATTCTAAAAGCAGAAAAGTACCATCCATACAAAGTACATCTACATCAACAACTCAATGATGATGATCCCGATCGCCGTGTGGAGTCATGTGAAATAATGCAGGATTTGTGTAACCGCAATCCACGTTTTATAAAACAAATTATGTTTTCCGATGAGGCTACGTTTTGCCTAAATGGTTCAGTAAATTGTCAGAATTGCAGATATTGGAGTAGGGATAATCCTAACTGGATGATGGACGGGCAAACTCAATACCCTCAGAAAGTCAATGTTTGGGCAGGGATTATAAACGACAGGATTATTGGCCCGTATTTTTTCGAAGGAAATCTCACAGGGGAGCGTTACTTGGAATTTCTAAGAAATGAACTCATACCTAGCCTTGCCGATATTTTTCCAAACGCCAACAATCCTAACTCTCCAAATGAAAGTATTTGGTTGCAACAAGATGGTGCACCCCCGCACTATGCACGTGATGTTCGCGAGTTTCTGAATAACTGTTTTCCTAGGAGGTGGATTGGTAGATGCGGACCGATAGAGTGGCGCCCAAGATTTTTTCTTGTGGGGTTATTTGAAATCGAAGATCTAT
Source organism: Gonioctena quinquepunctata (assembly GCA_018342105.1). Classification (NCBI taxonomy): domain Eukaryota; kingdom Metazoa; phylum Arthropoda; class Insecta; order Coleoptera; family Chrysomelidae; genus Gonioctena; species Gonioctena quinquepunctata. The sequence continues at coordinate 7,447 of JAFIRS010006529.1, forward strand.
GTAGATAGGCCGAAAAATCTACAAGAGTTGAAAAATCGAATAAGGATCGAAATTAACAGAATTACTCCGGAAGTTATTCGCAATGTGCAAGAGGAATGTGTCCGTAGATTTACTTATTGTCAAGAGACTGGTGGATGGCATTTCGAACATATTACTTAACTGTTCTATTTTGTTGGATATAAAGTTATTCTCTTATCGAAATGAAATATTGATTTTTGTTCATCCTGTACAAAAAAAAATCTAATTAATTATTATCATTGAATGCAGTATTGAAAGGCCTTGCAGATGTGGTATCACAAGACATCTATTCCAATTTAGAAAAATTACCGATTACGTCACCATGTCAAAATCAGTGACATAACCTCTTTAAAATATACATAAAAAAATCGGCATCCTTAATGAAAATCGACAATTCTCAGGATTCTTGTCAAAAGTACATGGCTTGCGAAATATCGAATTTGTTCCATAATTTTGACGCGCACTGTATACACATGTGTACCATAGTCCATAATGAAATACGTATTCATTATACATGTATTTTGGGAGGTTTGGAGGGAAAATATGTTCGGCTCACATCTGAGGCGTGATTTAAGAAAATATTACCAATTAATGGGTGCATACAAGCAAAGCTGCGAGCAACAGCTAACAATATATATATTTTTGAAATGTGGTAATTAAGCCCAACACGGCACCATTGGAAAAAAATAAGGTGACATCACATAGCCTATAACCAGCGAACGATCAAGACGCTTCCAACGTTACCTCATTTGTCAAATTATGATAGGAAGTTCAGGAGTCATGAGGGAACAGATGAACATACATATATACCCACATACATACCGGTCAAAATCATAACCCTCCTTTTTGCTCCGCCGTAGTCGGGTAAAAACTACAAAGTTTATTCGGAGGAAGATAGTGTGACGAACCTAGGCCGGACCTGTCGCCTCACGCGTTGGCATCGACAAGGATGATGTCATCCCCGGAGATATTCGAGAACAATCCAGTACGCGCTGCCGCGGAAAACAACGGTCAATATTGGAAGCAACTAGAACATGCTGGTTTCCAACCGCCAGAATTGGAAAGATCGAGAATTCTGTAACGGAGATAAAAAGGCAGCCCTCAAGTGGAACTGGCAGTCTTAGCAGCCGATAACGTCGAGCGATACAGTGGAGTAGTTAGTAATATGAATTAGTTGTAAAGTTAAGTGTGAATTAAATTAGTAAAACCAAGTTAAGTTTATTTACGTTAGAATTGGTGTCGGAAGCGAGATTTTGAAAATAAACAAGTGATCGTGGAGTGGATAGTCAGAAAAAATAAATTGATAGACCTTTTTTTACGCCCAAAATAGACAGTGGCCCGGTTTTCGCGAAGTGGACTATTGTGCGTGGGAATATAAACTGATACACTGTTCGCGTGAAACAGACAATAGACTGGTGGCCCGTGAAAAAAGAATTCGCGAAGTGAATTTTAAACAAACTGATAAACTTTTCGTGTGAAACAGACTGATACCTCGTCAAAGACAAAATGTGTTCAAGAAAAGTGCGCCTTGCGGATTTGAAGGTAGCGGAATTGAAACAGGAATTGGAGGAAAGGGAACTGGAAACGACGGGTAAAAAGCAAGTACTCCAGGAAAGACTTGCAGAAGGACTTATACAAGAAGGTGAGGACCCCGAAACATTTTTATTCGAAGTTCCCGGAGGTGATTTAAGTTCGGTAATGAATAAACTCGAAGAAACTACTAATTCCTTGAAAGAAGAGCTGCAACAAAATTCGAGGACTTTTCAAGAAAATTCTAGACATCTGGAAGAGAAGCTTCTAGAAAATTCAAGGAGCCTGGAAGATAAGCTCCTAGAAAACACAGAAGGCCTAAAAAAAGAACTCTGTGGTGTGGCGAATCGTCTAGAAAAAAGAATGGGAACCGTCGAGGCAGAAATGGACAAAATAAAGGAAACGATTAGTAAGCTGGAAAAACGAATTGATAGTGCGCCCTCCCCAGAGATGGTTAACAAAAATGCAATGCTGGACTTGAGTTTGAACTTGGATAAAGTTCAAGAGGGTATACAAGATGTCAAGGTAATTTCTGAAATAGGAAGCTTTCCATGAAGCCCTTAATTCGACAGGAAAACTCCATGGAAAATTACCGCCGACAGTTTGAAGCAGCGGCCAAAGCAAATGGATGGAATGCAGGGGAAAGAGCTGTAGCACTAACACTTGCATTACGTGGAGAAGCGACGAATATTCTACAAACTCTTACCGCCCAAGAACAGGAGGACTATGATCAGCTGATTAAACATCTAGAATTACGATATGGCCAGGCCTATTTGGAACACGTATACCACTCCCAACTGAAAAATCGCTGCCAGAAATCGGGCGATTCCTTACAGGAATTCGAAGCTGACATTGCACGCTTGGTTCGTCTCGCATATCCAGCCACACCGGAAAATGTAATGGAGCGATTAGCGGTTCAGGCATTCTTGGATGGACTCCGTGACCAAGAAACCAGACAAGCGTTGACACTAGCTCGTCCAACACATCTCGTAGACGCACTGGCACGCGCTTTGGAATTTGAGGCAGCAAAGCAATCCTGCAAAACCAAAGTAAAGTTCGAAGTATTGAAGACTCACAGGAGCATGCTGACTTGGAAGCTGCCATAAGAAAAGTGATGAAGGAAGTTTTGCCTGAGAAAAGACAGATAAGATGCTGGAATTGTGGCAAAAGTGGACATGTGCGTAGCAAATGTCAACATTCGAAAACGACTCCGATGCAGGAAAACTAAAGAAGGTCGACGAGAAGGGGCAATCGTCGGCCTGTGTCCAGCAAGCCCCGGTTAAAAACGCATATGTCGCTATCCTGAAACGACAGAACAGAGGTGTTTTCGTAGACGGTCTCATCAATAACGAGCCTTGCACCATGCTGCTAGATACAGGTGCGACTAGGACAATTATCGGGCCTTCCTTTGCCAGAACACCGGAACGAATTAAACAGAAAACTTGGAAGCTACGCACAGCAACAGGGAGCCAGCTACTGTATATGGCGAGCTACCGATTGAAATAATTTTGGGCAGCACTAAAGTGAAACATCAGGCACTTTAGCGGACATCGAAGACGATGCAATCATCGGAATGGACATCATGAATTCCAGAGGGTTTGAATTGGATTTCAAAGACGGCGTCCTACGTGTCAACGGAGAAGAGCTGGTACTTCATGGGAGAAGTGAAGAGTTGATCCGTGTGCTGTTGGCTGAAGATGTAAGCGTACCTGAGAGGGCTGAAACCATCCTGGAGGCTCGCCTGGAGGGGAGTGCGAGCAGTGGAGACGTGGTGATGTTCGAGCCCAAACTTCATGATGAGAAAATTGGACGAGGATTGCCCTAGGGAAAACCCTGTTACGTGCTGAAAAAATTTGTACCGGTAAGGGTCATGGATGTCAATTACTTTCCAGTGACCTTAAAGAAAGGAACAATTTTAGGGCACTGCTCGTCAGTTTCATCTGTGATCCGGGGCGTACGAGGTACGATTAGCCAACAACAACTTGCCAGAACTAGAAAAATTAGTTGCCATCTCTTCCAAAGACATAAAACCAGCTCAACAGCCCAAACTAAGAGATTTATTGAAAAAGTACCAAGACATCTTCGATACCGGACAAGGAAAAGGAGGTCAACTAATGTGGTCCAGCACAAGATTGATCTGGGGGTGCCCGACCGATCCGGCAATCAGCAAGAAGACTTCCCTCTTGCCAAGAAGGAAGAGGCTGACAAAATAGTCAGCGATATGGGACAAGAAGGGTTATCGAACCATCTGACAGTCCCTGGTCCTCTCAGTCGTACTGGTGAAGAAAAGGATGGATCGACACGCTTTTTGTGTAGACTATCGCCAACTTAATGATGTCACGAAGAAGGACAGTTACCCTCCCGAGAATAGATGACACCTAGCACGTTGGCTGGTTCTACGATTTTCTCGACCCTTGATCTGAAGAGTGGATACTGGCAAAGTAGAACTCGCTCAGGAAGATCGAAAAGACTGCTTTACCATCGGCTCAGGATTGTGGCAGTTCACCGTTATGCCATTCGGGCTCTTAATGCTCCCGCCACATTCGAAAGATTGATGGAGACAGTGCTGAAGGGACTCTCCAAAGGAACACGTGTCTAGTGTATCTCGACGACATAATTGTGGTCGGCAGATCGTTCGAGGACCACGTGAAAAACTTGGAGGAAGTATTCCTGCAACTGAGAACTCGGATTGAAGCTGAGCCTAAGAAATGCCATCTGTTCCAAAAAGAAGTACGATACCTCGGCCACGTTGTCTCTGGGGAAGGAGTAGCAGTGGATGACCAGAAGATCAAAACTGTTAAGGATTGGCCCATCCCAAAAGACATTCACCAACTTCGAAGTTTCCTTGGTTTATGCACATACTATCGCCGATATGTGCTGGGATTCGCCAACATCGCTAAACCACTGACCAGGCTCACGGAAGGCCAAACAAAGTTCCAGTGGTCCGGAGAATGTCAAGACTCATTCAGGAAGCTGAAAGGAGCTTTGATCAACGCACCGATACTGAGCTATCCCCTACCAAAGGGAAATTCATTTTGGATACGGACAGCCAGCAACGTGGGACTTGGAGCTGTCTCATCTCAGATCCAGGAGGGACAGGAGAAGGTCATTGGTTATTTCAGCAAGACGCTTAGCAAACCAGAGCGCAATTACTGTGTCACCAGGCGAGAGCTGTTAGCTGTTGTAAAGGGAGTGGAGCACTTCTACAAGTACGTGTATGGAAGAAGATTCCTGTTGAGAACTGACCATGCAGCTCTCAAATGGCTCTTACAGTTCAAAAATCCTGAGGGTCGAGTAGCACGTTGGATCGAGAGACTCCAAGAATTCGATTTCGAGATCGAACATCGAGCCGGAACTAGCCATAAGAATGCAGATGCCTTGTCGCGAAGACCATGTCCAGATGATTGCTTACATTGCCGACGAGCAGAAGAGAAAGAAGCAACACTTTGTAGAACCGCGGCAATGGATAACAACTGGAATGACAGCAAGATCCAGAAGGACCAAGAGAAAGACCCCGACCTTGGCTTAGTCGTCAGCTGGAAGAAGGGCAATCGAAGACCGTCATGGCAGGAAGTCGCAGGTTACTCGCCGGCTGTTAAGTCCTATTGGGCACAATGGACCTCTCTTATTCTGGACAATGGGATCCTGAAACGTGTGTTGGAGGCCGATATTGGTGGTGAAGACAGACGCCAAATAATTGTTCCCAGAAACAGAAGAGAGGAAGTGCTGCGGGAAATCCATGATGGAGTCGCTGGAGGACATCTGGGAGTGACGAAGACTCTGCAGAAAGTGAGGCAACGGTTTAACTGGGCCAATTGTCGAACTGACGTCCAGGACTGGTGCAGAAAGTGCGCTGTATGCGCTGCTAGCAATGGACCTCGAATACGACCCAAGGCCCCGATGCGTCAGTACAACGTAGGCAGCCCGTTCGAGAGAATCGCCATTGACATCGCCGGCCCGTTTCCCGTATCCGACCACGGGAATAAATACACCCTTGTGGCAATGGACTACTTCAGTAAGTGGGCGGAAGCCTATGCCCTGCCCAACCAGGAAGCCATCACCGTTGCCGACGTCTTGGTGAAAGAGTGGATATGTCGATTCGGTATTCCAATGGAGCTGCACTCGGATCAAGGCAGAAATTTCGAATCAACCTTTCCAAGAAATATGTCTACTGCTGAACATCCGCAAAAACAAGAACCACGGCCCTACATCCGCAGTCCGATGGAATGGTGGAACGGATGAACAGGACGATCAACCGCCACTTGTCCAAGGTTGTCTCGACCATCAAAGAGACTGGGACCAGTATCTTCATTTGTTCCTGATGGCTATCGATCCGCAGTACACGAGTCAACCGGTCAACTCCTGCTAGTATTATAATGGGCCGAGAACTGCGACTGCCTTGTGACCTGAAGTTTGGGATACCGCCAGGACAAGACACTGCGGAAGAGGACTACGTCAGCAAACTTCGGCAGAGAATGGACGACATCCACGAACGAGTCCGGTTGAACATCCAGAATGCCAGCGATAAAATGAAGAAGACCTATGACATCAAGGCCGACGCTGGAGGATTTAAGATTGATGACCTGGTTTGGCTGTACAACCCCAAACGTCGTCGTGGACTATCACCAAAGTTGCGGAACTCGTGGGAAGGCCCGTATAAAATCGTGAAAATGATAAACGACCTTGTGTACCGAATCCGGAAGCCACCCCGAGGGAAACCAAGGGTCGTTCATTTCAACAGGTTGGCCCCTTACGCTGGAAACCATGACCAAGTTTGCACTCTCAGGCCACCGGAGGATGAGATGACATTCGAGAAGTGTATGTCCTTGTATTCAAACGGGCAGAAAGTTCACATGGGAGTTACAGAGAGGAGTCACGAGACCTTTCGAGGTGCCTGCTGACTACGCACTAGCGCACTGTGTGGCAGAAGATCTTCGAATGTCCAGGGGCATCGCCGTAGTGTTTTCAAGAAATTTGGTCAACTCCAAACACTGCGGGAACAGAATCCAGAAGTTGGTGGGGTGTTACAGTTGAAGAAAGGCCAGAGAAACATCTACTACCTAGTTACCAAGAGGCATTCCCAAGATAAACCGTCCTATGAAGATGTCTGGAAGAGTCTCACCAAACTAAGAGATACTATGGTGGACCAGAATCTGGTGGATCTAGCAATTCCAAAATTGTCCTGTGGTATTGATGGGTTGGACTGGAGAGTCATAAGAAGTATGCTGGAGGCGATATTCAGATCCAGTGGCGTCAAGATTTTGGTTTGCTGTAACCCTCTTCCACGACCAGTCATGAAGACCGTGGAGTGTTACTTCCATCGAACTTCACGGTGCAAATATGGGGAGTCATGCAGATATCGTCACACTCCAAGGATGACATTTCGGGACGAAATGTCTTTAAGAAGGGGGCAATGTAACGAACCTAGGCCGGACCTGTCGCCTCACGCGTTGGCATCGACAAGGATGATGTCATCTGCGGAGATATTCGAGAACAATCCAGTACGCGCTGCCACGGAAAACAACGGTCAATATTGGAAGCAACTAGAACATGCTGGTTTCCAACCGCCAGAATTGGAAAGATCGAGAATTCTGTAACGGAGATAAAAAGGCAGCCCTCAAGTGGAACTGGCAGTCTTAGCAGCCGATAACGTCGAGCGATACAGTGGCGTAGTTAGTAATATGAATTAGTTGTAAAGTTAAGTGTGAAATAAATTAGTAAAACCAAGTTAAGTTTATTTACGTTACAATAGGAATAAATTCAGAGCTACTTTCCATTTGCACTCTTCAATGTTTTCCATGAAATATTGGAGGAAGTATCAAACATACAATTATTCAATTTTATTCAATTCATGGCAAATACAAATACACAGTCTGTTCTGAAAAAATCATATGATTAATACATACGAATGTTTGAATTTAAGGTATAATTTTTCCCACTATCCAGAGAGCTTTCGATATTGGCAGTCATACAATTTTATAAGAAATGCTGGATATTCGAGGTGAACTAGGGATGCCCATGAACCCTTGGAAAGTTATTTTGAAAATCGTTCGCAACACATATTTATTAATGAATATTGAAGATTTAGATTCAATTTTCTATTTAACTAATGTGAATATCTTGATTAAAATTAATTTGTGTGGGAAACTTTTTTTTTTGTGCAGATAAACTACAGTCGGAAATACACAAAATTCATAAAACACCAAACTGATTGCAAAATAATGCAATGAACTGTTAACTAGAACAAAAAGGTTCACATAAATTTTAGGTTAAAAATATAAACGAAACCAACCTCAATGGAAAGAAAAATTAAATGATTACAAGAAAAACAAATATTTGTGTCTGGTTATTGACAAGAGTTTGGATGTCATATAAAAAATACCCCAATTGAAGCAATCATAGCAATTATTTTTTTCAATAGGCAAATTCTCATATTACTAACTATATAGTCATCTTGTACTGAAATGGATGATGAATAGAATCATGAAGAAAACTTTTTGTACAATTTATATAAAGCCATACAAAAATGTTCACACTTAATGAGATTCTCTAACGAAAAACTCAGCAACAAAACAAAATTTTAAAAAGCAATACGACATTTCATAAATAATTAACTCTGAATTACACAATCGTAATGGAATGCAAACTTCCGTTTACATAACATTCATTCAAATAAATAGAGGAATAGCGAAGTATCTGGTGCAAAGAAAATGTATAAAAAGAAGAATTCTGCTGCACTGTTCTTTATTTCATGAATATGAATCTGTTATATCAGTATTCATTATTGATTATTTGAAATAAGTGTTAATATCGTGATATTATCCTTTATACATGTTTTCCTTTCCTTATATGGGAAATTGTTGTATTTGGGGGTTATGTTTTCAATAATGGAATTACTGAATGATTACAAATGTGAATGAAAATCAATTAACTTTCGTCAAAGAGCATTCAATCATAACGAACAAAATCCTCATATTAAAATAGCATACATTCGTCATAAGTCAATTGTATTAAAAATGTAAATTTTAGTAGTAAAAAAAGTATTCGAATTATTTGTAACACTAATGAAAAATTCATAGGTTCATTTATTTGGAAAATCCAAGAAAAATTAATTAGAGGTGCCTGGAAACTATTCGAATGACAAGCGTAATAATTTCGGTTTTGAAGCTTCACTTGCGAAAATTATGTTTTTTGTTAATAGAACAGTCTGAATTGGTTCTTAGAAAAAAATAGTCAAAGTAGAATGCTAATATTATATGTATCAATTGAGGTCCCTAGAGTGGTTCCAAATATTTATGTAATTTCAAGATTAAATTTCAACTATTCACATTTAAACATTAATTTTCGACCATCAAAATCTCAGAATAGAAATAAATCTAGGATCGCAGAACAAATCGGTACTACAGGAATAAAATATTTTCCATTAAATTATCATACAGTAATGCAAAAAATGTTAACTTCCAGAATATTAAAACTGTCAATCGAATTTGACAAAATCATCATTTATATTTAAACCATTATTATATTTAAACTTCAATATCTTTCGAAAGGTTATTTTGAACAACTTGTGACAAGTTATATTTAGTCGCAGATGTTTAACATCTGTTTATAAAAATACCCTATTTATATTTTCGAAAGAAATCAACAAACTACCATTTCCTAATTAAATTATTATCAAATACCTGTCAAGGGACGCTCACTGTATTACTAGCGAAAGTTGCCAACAGCTTTTGTAGAAATATCCATTTGATCAACTAATGGCCGGCCTTCAGCCAAGTGAATGAAATTGAAAATATTAGAACGAATGGATAATCCAGTTTTTTTTGTAATCATCAGTACTGATGGTGAAAAAAATTTGCTTCATTTATGATGTGGAAAACTGTTGTGGAAGGAGTTTACTAAAGTTATAATCATCATCGAGAATTTGTAGTGCTCTAGCTTTAATCTTCATTTAAAAAAAAACTAGAAACGACCCCTCGCCATTCATGGAAATGGCATTCGGATAAATTTCCCCCAATTTTTGTATGTTGTGATTAAGACTTCCTGGCCAAAAGTGTCCATGGGAAAAAAAAAACCCGGCCGACTAGTTTCGAGATGGGGGGTTAAAGATGAAAAGTAAAGCTTTCTGCTCAGAATTTTTAACAATTTCGAGAATTGACAAAACGCCTACGTGTTCTGGGAGTAGTATACCTCAACGATGGTACAATTTCACGTATCCATTATACTTTTCACAAGCTTTTATTGAGTTTCACCTGAGCCGGTGTCTGTCTATGTGACTATCTGTAATCAAATCTTGCAAGTTGAATTCAACCCACTTCTAACCGTCCGATTGATTTGAAATTTGGCAGGTGCACATAATTCCGGTGACAATGCATTATGCAATCAATGTGGGTTCATTTTCTAATTAAGCCAACGAAAACCTAGGATGGGGATATTTGGCAACAAATGAACGGTGGGGGTATTATACTTCCCGAAATTCTACAAGAAAATCCGCGATAGTAAATATCACCTATTTTGTAGAAACCCCATATTTCACAGAAATCGTATATAATATTTCTCTAGTTTCTTTGGAAACAGGGCTTTCAAATGAAAGACATTTCATTCACTATGTATATAAGGTATTGCATTTTTGGAAAAGGGAGCGCCCCCAATCTACTCCGATATTTTTAAACAAGGAGAATTGTTCCAAAACATACCAATTCTGTATCCGATGGGTATATGGGGTAATAAAATCCAAACATTCGAACTATGCTTGGGGCCACAAACGGTCCCCGGGGCCACTGCTGATATTTGATGACGATACAGGGTATTTATTGAAAAAAAACGCTTTTTTCTAAGAAACTTGGAGTGTATCTTTTTACTCACCCTATATATATATATATATATATATATATATATATATATAGTTGAAGAAGGGTAGTCTCGTGACTGGACTAGTTGGAAATAACTATAAATTTGAAATAAACTTTGTAGAAAGGATATTCCTTGAGGTTGCAGTCAAATTTAATGGCCAATGAGAAAAGAAAAACTCTTTCTTATTTAGTCGAGCTTTCGCAAATGTTTATTTTCATTATCAAGACAGTAAGGTGAGGTTAAGTGAAGACAGCGATCTAATCACCATTTTGTGATTGAGGTAGTTTTTCAAAATCATCACTATGAAAACACTACTAGTAATATATATAAAAATTAAACAATTGCAAACGCACAATATTGTTTTAGAAACTTAATTTAAACAATTTAAAATTTGACAAATTTTAAAAATTACCACATGGTTAAGCGTGCTTTAACCATGTGAGTATTAACTATCAGTACAATATTTAGAATAATTTCTTAAACAATATGTGCGTTCTATTCTTTATATATATATTACTAGTAGTGTTTCATGTGATATATTTGAAAACCTCAATCCAAAAATGAATTAAATATACTGCACTACTTGATAATAACAAGCTGTTCGAACTAAACAGAAAATTTTCTTTCTCGTATGTACCGAACTCAAGGAATATCCTTTCTACAAAGTTTATTTCAAATTCATAGTTATTTTATATATATATATATATATATATATATATATGTATATATATGGCATGCTCTCCCCTATATGAACAGAAACACGAGGGGTTGACATACCCCTATTTTCGAACCACCCTGTATGAAAAAAAAATGGCAATTAACTTTGATCGAGATTGAGAGAGTTTATCCAGGTTGAATGAAATCTTCAATTCTCATCAGAGAACTCACAATGGTTGGTTGGAAATTAATCGAATTGGATTTTTCTTTGTTTACCCTGTTGTAGAGCACAAAACAAAAAAGTATATTGGATACGAGATCAACGTCATATTGTACCATCATTGAGGCATGGTAATTCCAGAATAAACAGGCATTTTGTCAATTCTCGGAATTTTTAAGAATTCTGAGCAGAAAGCTTCACTTTTTATCTATAACACCCTGTATCTTGAAAACGTCGGTCGATTTTTTTGTGCCCATGGACACTTTTGCCAAGTGGGTCAATATCAGGGAATTTAATTGAAAGCCAGTTGATTTTTTCAAGAAATAGTTAAAGTACTTGAAAAGTACCTAGAAATTGACTATAATAACGCATAGTTTCGTATTTTTTCTAAATTATTAATATGAAATAGTGGATTCTGACAGAACAAGGAACCTATATTGAACACCCATTTTGAATCCGGTTTCTCACACTTAAAACTAATTTGATTAAATATTTACCAAATTTTGAGAACGGAAATAGATATAGTTCCGAATAAATTAGTCCATAGAGAAGTTTCTTTAATTTTTTTTCTGATTTGCACAATTCAGAATATGCAAAAAGGTGCCTAATTGATATTTTTTTCATTCATAGAAACATATATTTGTGTAAGCACCCGGGACAAACTTATATCTTTGCCTCCCCCCCCCCCTCCCACTTGTAGAGATTCCCTGATTTTATGTTTTTTTTCTCGATCCGTGGAATGTTTTAATTTGAAATTCACCTGAAAAAAAATTATTCTAAAATTAGAGATTTATTATTTTTTTTTTTTTTGATACATGATTTATAAATGAGAGAGTTCTTGGATTTTTTAATAGTTGTTGATTTTGTAAGACATCTTCGGAAATATGATGATTTGATTAACAGTGGCAGATAAAATAATATATGTATATCCTTTTATTTTTCAGATATTAAAAAATCATCTGGACATGTGATGTCTATCCAGGTACAGCATAATATCAACAAAATGCTATTAGTGATATCATCTGTATTCATCGCTCTGAATTTACCAAGGTAGGCCCATTTTTCCACATAGAAACCATGTTTTCCGACTTTCAAATATAAATATCTTATAAACTATTGAAAATAAGTCACCGCCAGTGGTACGTTCAAGAAGATTAGAAAAATTAAATCAACAATATAAATGAATATATATTTGTAAAGAAGTTATCATTCAATATCATATAGTTTTCCTAAAACCCACGACTCCACAAGAAATAACTGAGATATCAAGGAAAGACATTGAGAAATAAGTCTAGTAGTAGTGATGATGAGATTCCGACAAATGTTGTAAAACTGTTCCATCAATCAGCAATGTAATATCTTATATAATAAACAATTCTTTCAAACACGGAATGTTTCCTGATCAACTGAAACTAGCTGTAATGAAACCCATTTTTTAAAAGGGATGTGAAGAGTTAATGGAGAATTATCGTCCAATTAGCATTTTACCCAGTTTTTCTAATAAACATTTGAACTTACAGTGTGCTCAAGGTTGATATCGTTCATGAATGAATGTGAAATATTGAATGACTCTCATCATGCCTATTTGAAATTTTATAGAGGACAACAAACTAGCATTGGGTATGTTTTTTTGATTTTTTCAGGAACATTATACTGAAAAAAAAAGAGATATATGGTGTACGAGAAAATGCCGGTAAGTAGCAGATATATTGTATAACAATACAGGAGTACCTGAAAGAAGTATTGTTGGTCGAATCCTGTTCCCAATCTTCATAAATGATTTGTGTTACCTAACGAAAAATATAAATAGAAATGGGAACATAACCATATTTGCGAATGATTCAAATTTGGAAGTGGGAGCAGATGAACAAAAACTTTCGTTTGAAGCAACAAACATTACACAAAGACAAAAAACTGGTTTGAACAAAATGAACTTATTGTAAACGCGGATAAAACAAAGATGATGATTTTTAGTATAAGTCACAGTAGGAAAAACAAACCAGAAAATATTAACAAAACTTGGAAATAAGTCTTCATACAAAGTTGTTAGGTATTATAATAGACATGTTCTTTTCTTGTTGGAACTTGTAACTAGTAAACTAAACAAGGTTTGCAATGCAATCAGAATAACTGCAGAATACTTAAATTAACACCGTACCATGCCAATTTTGAATCGGTCCATAAGGACTGATATTTTGGGGAATGGGCACAACTGTAGAAAACATTTTCATTATTCAAAAAAAGGTACTGAGAATCATATATAAGATGGATTTCAGGCAGTAATGCAGAGGAGTTTTCAGAGAGAAAGGCTTTTCACTATATATGGTCTGTATTTATATAATGTTTTTACAAAGAAGCAAGAGCAAATTCGGAATGAACAATGATGCGAATAACAGATATGAAACCAATTCATTCGACATGCTATCCCAAGCATCGCCATAGGTTGACTGAAAAAAACCCGTCTTATATGTGCATACGAATTTTTAATGAGCTGTCATTTTTTTAGGAAACAATTTTTTGTTCAAATCATGATATTCAACAATGGTTAAATTTTCTAAAAGTAATTTTTCATGAAGTCATAAACAATACGTTTGTTTATATAAATTTTTCAAACAATTTAACAATAAAATTATAATGAAAGAAAAAGCCATATGAAGGGAGATAAAATAAGAAATGAAATGCATAAAGCACACAAAGTCGTCTTCACAAATTGGTAGACCGACAGGCGAAAAACAACTACTTTCCTAGCAAAAACCACGCAGAACGTTGAATGATATCCACCTGACAATCCATGCAAACTTCCATATAAATGGATATTGTTCGCAAATGTTCCTTCCTGATAGGCTCGATTATGTTTAAATTCATGTCGTGTCCGCCTAACAATCCGCATACCGGTTTCAGGCTTTGGCTCTCATCAGTACGGAGTAGTCACCAGCCAGAGATCCGGAGAGCTCTGGCCGAAGCGACACACAACATAAATTAAATCATCATCGAGCTTAAAACATCTTTAGGTGCGTCGGAAAAGATAACTTTTAACCGGCGGCACCTAGTGACAGAAAGAAACACTTCATACATTTCTCCTACCTCGATAGTTTGAAAAAATGGCAATACGGACTAAAAAGTTGAAAATAATATGAATAAAGTAATTGACCAAAATAAAATATTTTTTGTAAAAAAGCGTGAGATGCTTGATATCAGTTATCTTAATTCAATATGAAAAGTGAGTGAAGAGCACCCCCACGCTTTTTTTTACATAAAAGAAAATTTTTTAGTCAGTGTCTTTATTCTCATTATTTTCAACTTTTTTTACTCCATATATCCGTATTATTTTAGTTTTTTCAAACTATAATTTTATTTTTAACTTTTTAGTCCATATGGCTAAAAAGACTAAGAAAGAATACGGGAGAAAAACTTTTCGATTGATTAATCCACATGAGATGGATGTTATTAATAACTAAATTTTGGCGGAAATGCTGAGAACCAGTGCATTCGGCATATCTTTGAATTGTAAATTATGCTGAGAACGTCCTCAGTGCATGCATCATATTTTACTAGTAGCAACTGAAGAGTTCCACTATTCACCTCTTGGCTGCAAAAGTGACAGGGCAGTCAAGATCAAAATAAAATAATAAATTTCACATAGGAAAACAGTAATTCAAATATTGAAACTCACTATACGGAAAAGTTAAACATCTCAAGTGGTGTTTGTTGATTCGGATGCTGCAGTGCTTTCACCATTTCAGAAGAGATTGTGCTGTGTATTAGTGAACCTGACATATTCACAAAAACGTCATTTTGAAAAATGTTAGCCCAGGTAAATTAATCAAATTTGTAATTACCAATGAATTAAAAATGCCTAGACGGAAAGGAAAAAGACTTTCTAATGCTAATGCTGATGAGGAGGATCAGTCTTCGGACTACATTCAAATCAATTATGAGGAGACTCCAGATAAGTTGAAAGAATTAATGGAAATAATCACTAAACTCAAGAACGAGAACATACATTTATGGAAAATTAATGATAAATAAAAAAACATAGTAAAATCAAAATGATGTTATGTCATATGCAGAAATCACCAAGAATAACTTGAAAATATTACCACAAAAAAATATTGAAACATTCACAATCCGTCCAAAAACAATTCAACCTACTATCAAAACCCAAAAAGATTTGAAAAATAATATTAATATAGGAAAACTGAATATCTCCATTGACTCGGTAAAGTTTGTGAAAAATGGGGGTATAGAAGTAAGCTGTAAAAATAATAGTGACACCGTGAAATTAAAAGAAGAAATTGAAACGAAAATGAACAACCAATATAATATTATTACGCAGAAATTGACGAATCCCAAAATCATAATTACTGGACTTCGATTGGAGAAAGAAATGGATAAAGAAGAATTGGAAAAAATAATTAGAGAACAAAATGATATCAATGAAAAGATCATCTGAAGATAAATCATATGAAGTTCGTAGAATCAAAGAAGTGCTATACAATTTACGCTGAAGTCAATGGAAACCTATTTCATAAAATTATCAATAACTCTGATCAAAAGTTGTTTTTTGATTGGCAAATATGTAAGGTATTTGATGGAAACAAAGTAACACAATGCTTTAATTGTTTCCAGTTCAACCACAGTGCCCATAAATGCCGAAATATTTCCTTGTGCCCTTACTGTGCTGGCAATCACAAATTGGAAAGTTGTCCACAAACGAACACTAGCAACCACCAGTGCGGAAATTGTATATTGTCCAATTCAAAATATAAGACGAAATATGACACCAAACATTCGGCAGATAACCAATTGTGTCCTACCTTTGAATATTACAGAAAAATATTTCAAAGTCGAATAAACTATGGCCTTACAAAGTAACGTGAATGTTCCAGACATCTCTTTTACATTAGATCATAACATCAAACTTCATGAACTACCATCGATTTCTGACTTCAATTATATTGAACAAAAACATTTCAAAATATTATACCTAAATTCAAGGTCAATCAAAAACAAAATGGATGATTTAGAAGTGATGATCAATGAACTGAAATTGAATATAATTATAATAACGGAAACTTGGTTGAGAAAAGATGAAGAAAAATATTACAACTTTGAAGGTTTTTCTTCCATATATTCTAGCAGAGAAAAACGTGGTGGCGGCGTAGGTATTTTCATCAAGGAAAATATTGAATTTGAAATTGAAGAAAAAAAAGGGGATGTACTGTCGTTTATTGTGGTAAGAATCAAATTTTTAAATTTGTTGTTATGTGGCTTATATCGTCCTCCTAATTTAAGTAAAAAAATATTTTTTGAATTCATGGATGAAACCCTTGAAAATCTTAACCATCACAACTCTGAGATATTATTTTTTTGGCGATATGAATATCAATATTCTATCTGATAATAAGGAAACCAAAGAATTGATTGATATCTATAATTCCAATCATTTAATATTGGTCAATAAGATAATTCCAACAAGAGAAATAAATAATAGTTCAACTCTAATTGATCATTTTCTAATGAATTCAAAAAGACATATGAATGTCTTTATCACCAATACTTCACTCAGCGACCACAAAATGTATATCACATGTATAAATACACAACCTACAACAAACAAAAATAAAACTGATTATATTTCTGTAAAAAAATTCAATCTTGAAAGATAAAAAAAGGAACTAATAAATTTAAATCATACAATTCACTTTTATAATAATCCAAATGAAGACATATATACAATTATTAGAAGTTTTTGACTCCTGTTCATTCATAAAAAATATAAATGTAAAAAGAATCTAAGCCATGGTTTGATGATCACATAGCAGAAATTGATAAAAGAACGTGACAAATACTTCTACAAGAAAAAAAGACCCACTTTCAGATAACTTTTTAGAACAAATCACCAATTCCACTCCCATCAAATATTATCAAGAGCAATTCACCAATTCCACTCCCAAGGTAGTATGGAATGGTATAAATTCCTTGTTGCATAATACATCAAATCACAATAATCATAAATATGTTAAAAGTTTGGAATCAAACGATGTTAAAATTGAAGATCCAATCAAAATATGTGAGGCATTTAATATTCACTTTGTAAATATCGGAAGTAAATTATCATCTGCTATTCCCAAAACGTTTGAACCTGTTAATGATATATCAAGTGTTTCATCCATGTTCCTGAAACCTATCAGTATATCTGAAATCGAAGGAGTCATTGAAAATTTAGATCCAAAAAAAGCTTGTGGTTATGATAAAATTAGTGTAAGAATTGTTAAAGCAGTCAAATTCGAAATATCACCAATTTTATTCTTTATCATCTCAAAATCATTTGAAAAAGGTATAGTACCAAATGCTATGAAAATTGCGAAGGTGTCACCAATTTACAAAAGTGGTAGAATAAATGATTCAAATAATTATAGGCCAATTTCTATTCTTCCAATTTTTTCGAAAATTTTAGAAAGACTGATGCATGTAAGACTTTTTGATTATCTTGAAAATAATAATCTACTATACGAAGGTCAATATGGTTTTCGCAAATCCAGGGACACAGAGGTGGCAACGATGGATGTTATTACCGAAATTCAAATTCAAATTGATAATAATAAAAAATGTAGTATGTTATCCTTGGACTTGTGTAAAGCCTTTGATACTGTTGATCATGAAATTCTACTAAAAAAATTCATTTAACATTGGAATAAGAGGAAACCTTCACAATTGGATAAAAAATTATTTGTATAATAGAAAACAGTATGTTCAAATGGGAAATCATCAGAGTTCTTTAAAAATATAAAGTGTAGGTACCACAAGGTTCCATTCTTGGTCCTGTACTATTCTTAATATATATAAACAATCTTTCAAAATTAAAATTAGAAGGAAGTATGAAATTATTTGCTGATGACACTACAATTATGTACTTTTGGACTTATAAAAAAAACAAAACTACAGAAAATTAAAAAAAATTTTCATTTGGAAAAATTTTAATTTAATAAATCTTCCTACATGAATATTTCTAAAAGAACAATTGACACTCCCACCAGTTCCATTCATTTAAAAAAAAAAATCAACAAAATTTTTAGGACTTCATATCGATGAAAAATTATCATGGAACAAGCATATCGAAAAAATTCGGAAGAAAATATCACCTCTTATAGGCATTCTTTACAGAATAAGAAATTATATACCACTAAAATTTTTAAAAAACATTTATTTTAGTTTAATTTATTCACACTTGCAGTATCTCATTTCTATATGGGGAACTGCAAATAATTCTATTTTAAAACCATTAAAATCATTACAAAATAAATCAATAAAATGTATATATAAATTACCACATCTGGAACCAACAATAAATTTGTATAAACCAAAAAGGCTTTTGAATTTAAATTCTCTTTATAAACTCAAAATATGTTGTTTCATTCATTTTGTCAAAAATAAAATAAAAAAAACATTTAATATAAGTTTTACTGAAATGGACAAAATTCATAATCATGCCACTAGGCAAACAAATTTTTTATCCATTAGTAATGTTAAATCCGAAATTGGAAAGAAATGTATTTACCATAATGGAATAATTATTTATAATTCAATTCCTAACAACATAAAAAAAATTAAAATAATGGCGAAATTCAAAATCGAAATGAAATATACACTTCAATCAACTAGATAAAAATTTATAAATATGTTTTTTTTTTATTTACAAATCAAAATAATTAAAAATGTTTATTTGGTTACACCTTAGTATATATACTTTGTTGAACTATTCGTTTTTGACTACTTCCATGTTGTATATGTATTTTTTTGTTATCTTATAACTAGTTTAGTCCCTAACCATAAACATGTAATGTTTCTTGGGACAATAAAGTTATTATTATTATTATTATAAAGATACCAAATTATAGTTTTGTCATCCAAACTACATATACAAGTTTCATTTCGATACGACAATTAGGTTGAAATTGATTTCCAAGATTTGATTACATTGTTTGTCAGTTACAAGTGGAGCTAATTAAGGTGTGTTAATGAATTATATATAGTTTCCAGTAATTATAAAATGTATTGATCGAAACAAAAAATTTTTATAGGTATTGATTTGTTACATTCCTTCGGCCAATTTTTGTAATAAATGTTATAGTATTCAACCAACAATTTTAAACCACTATTTGTTAGGAATTGGGGTTACACAAAAAAAGAACTGTTAAGGAAATCTGAAAAAGTGTTTCAATGATGTTCTCGTTGGAAGAAACGAATGCAAATAATAGTTATTTTTACAGGAAATTGACAATGTATCTGAGAACGAACTGGAGATTGAAGATTGTTGTTATACAACTGGAATCTCACAAATACCTTGATTCTCTGTTTGTTTCGATGCTTCTGAGAAAATTAAAATCTGGTCTATAACAAAGTGGAAACGCCCACTCAAGAATCTCGAGTTTTTGACAAAAATGGAAATTTCACTTTTTCCCATTCATCCCCAATGGAAATTCGTTCGTCCACACATAAATTTTTCATTCGTAATTTCACTCATACTCACATATTTTTTTAGTTCAATACCAAACACTCATCAAGAAAATCGTGGTTTAATAAAGAGATCGTGGAAAATATTGAACCTTCCTTCCTTTGTTGCTGCTTTACTGTGAGCATCATTAGCCCCTTTCATAATAAAATCGATGAGTTCATAATTTAACTGTCATACGCAGTTCAGTTGCAGTGAAATTAAATCATCGCTTGAACTTCATCAAAACTTCAAGATGGTTTCAATCAGAAGATATAGTGGAAAGAAACTGGGAAACAAGCACCCAATATCTTCCGGAAGATATGAGATTTGAGGGATGAGAGTAAGATTGGTGATAGGGGATGGAGGAGTGAAATGTTTTTTTCTTGAGAGAATTCCACTGAATTATTTGTGTTGATGTGGGACAAATATTACTGATACACAGTAATATGCCAAAACGTGTGAGAAAATGAGGAAATAGAAAAAGTATGTGGGGTTTCAATTCTGTTTCTACAAGCTTTTATTCAACTTGCTCCGTTCGTAGGTTATTCTTTCCGGTTCAAAATTTGTAATCCATTTTTGTAGACATGCCGACATCCGATTGAGCTGGAATTTGGCAGGTGTTCATAATTCCGGTGATAAATCTTTTGTTAGAGAAAAACCCATAATGGCGGTTCCATTATGGCGGATGAATTTTGTGATTATGGTACGATTCGATTGAAAATTGGTATGTGGGGGTTTTCGGGGACGGAGATTGTGAATTTTTTGTCAAAATTGAAACGTTCAAGATGACGGACATGTTCAATGATCATGGTCCGATTCTATTCAAAATTGGTATGTGGGGGTTTTCGGGGTCGGAGATTAGGAATGTTTTGTCAAAATTTATGAAATTGAAATGACAGCTCATGGAATTTTTGTTAGACAAAAAAATAAAATGGCGCTTTAAGTTGGCGGACAAGATTTGGGTTTATGGGCCGATTCGATTCGAAATTGGTATGTGGGGGTTTCAGGGTAGAAGATTATATTTTTTTTTCGAAAGTCATGAAATCAAAATAGCGGCTCCAAGATGGCTGACGATCTCTGTGTTTATGGTCCGATTCTATTCGAAATTGGTATGTGGGGGTTTTTGGGGTCGGAGACAATACATCGAATATTGTATTGAACAATTAGTGTTGAGTTTCTCACAGCGAACGCTTGTCGCCTTGTATGTGATGTTTGAATACATTGCCTTAAGAAATGCTCGAACTATTAATGAGCTTCCAGTTATACTCTGAAATACAAAAATTTGAAAAAGTTATTTCTGTAAAAAAAAAATTGCCGCATCCACATTTCTAACGACTTTGACTCAGAAGGCGTTTATAGGGTGCTTCCACCGTCCTCTAAAATTCTATTTTTCTGTGAGGGCAAAAATTGCAGCGTTAATATTCTGTGAAGATTGTTTCATGTCAGAAAACTCGCAGCAAGCTTCGAAGCATGTAGTGCGTTTATCTCTCCACCTGATAGTGTTGAAATATCGCAGTTGTGTATCCGATTCGAAAGAAAAAAATACCCAGAGACAGCTGAAGTTATTGTGAGTAGACTGATTATAATATCCAAGTATATCTACTTTTAGTTATGGAATAATCTGAGGAATTATCTGCGGAAGTCTAAATATTCCAATGGCATCTTCATAAACTCTTCCCAGAAAAAGTGCGAAGACTTTTTGTGCTATTCCATATTATTTTTGATCCACGTCTAGCCAATCTTTCAAATGAGACAAAGATACCTGTCGTTTCTTTTATGAACAGCTGAACTATAGAAAGGAGACTCTGCAGAAAGACCACAACAATACTTGTTAATTGAAGGCGTCCATACACTACATATAATTGAAACAATCAAAATTATGAATGACGCTGCCGTTAAACAAATAATAAGTGAAATGCATAAAAATAAAGAGGAATTGAAAAATGCAATCAAGGCAAGTGAAACTAGGTTATTGCTGACGGTCGAAAACCTCAAAACTAGAATTCACGACTTGGAAAAAGAAAATTTCTCCCTGAAAAATAAAGTTGAAATTGTCGAGAAAGGTAGTAAAGAAAACAATATTGTCATTTTTGGAGTAGATGTAGAGGAGAAAATTTAAGTAGAATATGTTCTTCAAGAACTAAATAACCGTCTTGGGATTGATATTGCCTACAAGGATATAAATAACATATACCAATCAGGAAAAAGTAAGAAATGTCCTGTTAAAATTGAATTCATTTCCTACTTAACGAAAAAGAATGTCATACAAAATGTTAAGAAGTTGAAAGGTTCTGGTATTTCCATCGCAAACGATCTCACAAAAAAGGAACAAGAAGAATACAAAATTCTGAGAAGACAACTATCAGCAGAAAGGGAGAAAGGAGAAAGGAATTGCTTCACTTGAAGGAACAAGTTGGAGGTAAATGACAATGAGTTCACAGTGGAGGAATTACTGAGAATCGAAGGAGAAGAAGTCGTACTGAAAACAAATAGCACTCCTGCCACACCGACTCAGAAATTGCTCCAGCGGCCCCAGAGTCCAGAAGAACAGCCACTAACCTTATTCGTGGCTTCGAGAGAAAACGCAGCAATCGAACTCAAGAAAAACCAAGCAAAAATGGAAAAAATTATGAAACTTCGTTCTTACTCGTCTTCATTACATAATGGAAAAAAATCAAAGCAATTGCCAAAAAAAATCTTAAATTTATATTATCATTATCTTAATTATAAGTCTTTGCTAATTTTATCTTTTATATATATATATATATATATATTTATTTATATATATATATATATATATAAATATTATTTTATGCTAGGTAACTATCTAATACTCTGTCATTTTATATTTTATATAAACACAATGGATCAATACATTAAGGATTACGAATTTAAAACAGTCAATACAATCGAATTAGAGCAAATGTGCAATATATCGGATCACCCTGTTGACACTTTCAATAACAACACCTATTTTCTGGTACACCAAAATATTAGAAGCATAGCAAAAAATATTGATGAATTTGATCTATATTTAAGCGAAACCGAAACTTGATTGATTCAAGATATTAATCTCTTCAGTAAAAATGGATACGAGACTATTTACAATGAGGGAAATATCAATAAAAATGATGGTGTTGTTGTGTATATGAGGGAAAATACAAATTACTTGTAGAACATTATTCGCATTGGTGAATGCAAATCAATAGAAACTCAAATCAATACTTGTACCAAAAAAAAAATTAATAATCACAGCTCTTATAGACCCTCCCCCAACGAACGTAATACCATTCCTATATCATCTCAAATTTTACCTGGAAAATCAAGACAAAAAACATCAGAATATCATATTTCTGTCGGTTGATCAATATCAATATCAAACTTGAGGATGACGAAATCGTATCAGAGTATTTGAACATAATGAATGAAAACAATTTTGAATCAATGATACACAAAGATACTAGAGTACAGGGTAAGTCTGCTTCATGTATTTATCATATTTTTTTGAAATGTAAAACACCTGATTTCAAAGAAAATGTAAGCCAATAATTGTAGGCTCACATATCACAGATCACTATACTCAAATCATGAAAATGCCGATTGAATCAGAACCTCTTCAAACTTCAACCGAATCATAAATTGAATACAATGATTACAGGAACTTGAGGAGAGAATTATGCGAATATGATTGGCATGCATTCTACGAGATGATAGATATAAATATAGCTACTTCATTCTGCATTGAACTTATAGGTGAACTGACAGGAAAACATACAAAAAGAATCAAGAGAAAAAAAAGGGATAAAAAAGAAAAGAGTGGGTCACAAAAGTTCTAATGAAATAAATAAATTAAAAAAATCAACTACGTAAAAAATATCGGGAAAACCTCGAAGCTTACGGAGAAGAATTTAAGAACTACCGCAATCGTCTAAATCGTGTGATGAAAATAACGAAGTTAAACTATTATATATCAGAGACTGAAAAAAACAAAAAAAGCTCGAAACACCTTTGGAACACAATAAATCGTATAGAATGTACGAAGAAAAAACAACCATTGAAGAAATTATCACAGACAATGATGTATTGAAAGATGACCTGAAAATTGCAAATGTCTTCAATAAACACTATGCGAAAGTGGGAAAAAAACTGGCCTCCTCAATTCAGAATTTTAGACAATATATAGGAAATCTCTGCCCCATTCAATGAGGAAATATGTCAGATTATTAATTCATTGAAACCAAAGAAAGCACCAGGAATTGATGAAATTAAATCTGAAACCCTCAAAGAAATTCAAAGAGAAATTGACAAACACATGACATATCTTATTACCAAATAATGAAATCTGGTGTATGTCCCTCTATATTCAAAGTAGCCGTTATCAAACCTGTTCATAAAAAAAAGGGAAAAAATGTGTGATTGACAACTAGAGACCCATTTCACTGATATCCAATATCACGAAAAAAAAATAAAAAGCTCTCAAGACCAGACTGAATGATTATATAAAGAAAAACAACTTTCTATCAGAAAAACAGTTTGGGTTCAGAAAAGGCAAATCTACCCAAGATACTATATCAGCTCAACATCCCAAATTTATAGGGCAATAGATAACGGAAAACCTAGTCTGTGTATATTTCTAGATCTCTCCAAGGCTTTCGATACTGTGAGTCATACACAGCTACTCAAAACCTTGGATAATATTGGAGTTCGAGGAACATTGTATAATCTCCTAGAAAGTTATCTATACCAGAGGAAACAATTTGTACAAATTGAAATTAAACTGAGTTCAGAAGAGATAGTTCAATTTGGTGTGCCACAAGGAACTGTCCTTGGGCCACTTTCATTCTCAATATACCTCAATAATTTACTCACCTTGAATACTACCGAAACTATAGTAAACTTCGCAGATGATACTGTGATAATGTATGAGGATGAAAATTGGCATGAACTGAAAGAAAATTAGAGTCCGATATATCACAGATAATTGACTGGTTTAATAATCAATTACTATCGATAAATTTTGAAAAAACTAAATTTATGTCTTTTACAGCTTACAGAAATCATCTACCGAATTTCAACACCTTCGATATACATAACAACGAATCGGTTATTGATATTTCTAGAAGAGATACCATTAAATACTCAGGTGTAATAATGGATAGTCACATGAGATGGGACATTCACACTGAGAATGTTACAGAAACCTTAAGGAGTACGCTTTTCGAATTCAAATATTTGAGTAAATTACTTCACACTCACCACTTGAAGATCATTTATTTCGCTCTAGTGGAATCTCGTATTCAATATGCCATATTGAGCTAGGGAGGGGTTGCTGCTACTCACTTGAAAAATTTGGAAAATTATGTATGGAAAAGAACCAACCTTCTCGAGCAATTTACTTTTTTCACAAGCAAGAATATGCGATGTAAGACAAACATTTCTTAATAATATACTTACACATATCTATTAAATAATATCGACCATGAACATTTTAATAGGAAAAAAAAAGAATATCATGTTAAAGCATCGCTGAGTAGTACAAAAATCGGACAACGAAATATATCTTACCTCATTCCAAAAATCTTCAATTTTCTGCCATTGAACAAAAAATGAATATAATGAATATAAATTCTCATCAAATGATGAAAAAAATAATCAGAAACTATGTTCTCAACTGGAAGCTCTCTCTTTGCCTGACAGACTTTTTGAAAATTCATGTTATTATTGTATTTTTATATAGATCAATATCGTTTGTCGATTATAATACTTCACAAATTATTTGTTTACTATTTTTGTTTATTGTTAATTTTCCCCTAGTTATAACTAAAATAGGTCAGATGTCATGATGTTAGGAATCAATATCAATATTAACAAAGTTAGACCAATTCAAGCTATTTTATATTGTGAATATCATATGCATAAAAAGTATTGAATTGTGCAAAACCCACGCGCAACTTCAGTTTCAGTGGGAATTCCACGTTTATTTACATTTCAACAGCAATTCTAGTGTTAATTCTGTAATAATAACATTTTTGGTAAATAAACTTATCATTATAATATTATTATTATTATATGTATCAGAAGGATACACTATATAAACGATTTCGATTTGGGAGCCATAAAGTGTTTCAAGCAAGTTTCTACAAGGGTGGAACAACTTTTGGTCTTCATGAGTTATTTTTTTTTTAAGATTTTTTTTATTTTGGGGGAACCCCTTGGCCCCCTTAATTTCAGGAAATAAACGAGGCTATTTTTTCCTTTACAGATTTTTTTTTTATTCGCAGGAAGGTGGAACCATCCCTTGAACGCCTTCCAAATCGGAATCTTTTGATTAGTTCATCCTTCTGATGCACAAATATGATCGCGACTATTTCTTTCCTTCGCAAAAACAAACGTCTTTTTAAGTTATCTGGAGGTTGGAACCACCCATTTGGAGCCCAAAAAATTTTTAAGGGGAACCTCTTGGACGCCTCCTAAATCGAAGTCGTTTATACAGTGTATCCTTCTAATGCACAAAAAAACTCCCTTTCCCTTGGAAGGTGAGCTGACCTTCGAGTAGCCTATCATCGTCTTCAAGTAACTGAGTGATTCTGGGGTTCACAGTTGTATCAAGAAGTTCAAGATACGTTTGTCCGTTGTGGTTACCATCAATAAAATATGGACCTACAATATGGTCTCCCAGACAAGAAATTGTCTTATATTCGAGAGTAGGAAGATTTATAACCACCTACTTGCCCTTCTCAAGAACACAGTAAATCTCGCACTATTTCGAAATTCAATTAAGAATATCCTTCTCAAAAAGGCATATTACAACCTAAAGGAATTCTATAGTGACAACCTTAGTTAGATCATTATGTATGACTAGTACTGTACACCCATTAATTTTTTATTTTTTTATATTGTAATTCCTCTGACTACTGAATGTAGTTTATATAGCGTATAAATTTAATTTTTAATTGTTGACTAAGTATTGTTAAAATTTTAACGTGTAGTATGACAATCAACTAATAACATTTTACCATGTTATGGAAGTGTTATTAGTTGTGTTTGTATATGTGATGTATATATTTGTATTTATGAGTAAGTATTTTTATTATTAATTATTATTAATTCTTTAATTGTTTATGTCCCTTTCACAAAGCTTTGTCAACAAGAAACTATCTTAGACAATAAAGTATATTTTGATTGATTGATTCATATAATTCCTGGTGCATCTGAATACGGTACAGGTGAAATTTGTATTTTTTTATTGCCCTAGAAGATATGCTTCGTCTGCTTATCCCTGTATCTTTCTCGATCTTACGTTGACTCGTATGAGGGTTTTCTTTGATTGATCCCATAATAAGAAATTCATTTTCTCATTTCCAATGATAGGTTTTGGTCTATTTGCCTTTTCATAAGCTGCACTTCCAGTCCTACGAAATTGATGTAGCAATCGTTTGAAAACCAACTTGTTTGGATGATTCCGGTCTGGATATTTTAGGACATACACCCTCGACGCCAAAAGGCAATTCTCTAAACACTCACCAATCGCTATGATCATATCTATCCGCTCTTGAATGGGATAATTTTTCATTCTCGATGCTAATAATTCAGTGAATGTTTTGAATAACGTGAAACACAATAACTGTCAATAAGAATTCTTTCAACAAGTTGAATAAATGTCGTTTCAAAGCTATCTTGATTCAAATTCAAATTGAAATAAGAACTACTATTTGAAAAAGCCAATATCTGAAAAACCATCCAGGTTAGGTATAGGGAACTCCAATTTGAAATGAAAGATAATTGAATTTTATATTGTTCAGACCAAAAAAATACAGTGACAATGATTTTTGAACATTCTGTATAATATTGAGAAACGAGTTTTATCGAAATCAATAGGCCATAACCTCTTTTATGCTTGGTCAGAATCCGATGGGATGATTTCTATACATTTCGATGTTATTTAGTTTCCAATTGTACCTACCATTTTCATAAAAAAATACTAGATACTGCCAAAAAATGGATGGATATTTCACAACGATGGACAATAGAATGGGAAGGAACTACACCAAATTGCTGAAAGATTACTCAAACACAAACAAGAAAATTGCAGCAGAGAAAAATAGAAGAATTTTTCTGTGTTTTAACCTGATGATGACAAATACCATGTCGAAACGTCGTTAAGAAAAAATATATGAATTGACTGAATCGGAACTTTATTCCGAGAAATTGAAGAAAAAATATATATGTGGTCAAGAAACTAAAGAAAAAATATATTCGGCTGGGAACTAGATACTGCCAAAAAATGGATGGATATTTCACAACGATAGAAAATAGAATAGGAAGGAACAACACCAA
Organism: Gonioctena quinquepunctata; assembly: GCA_018342105.1. Classification (NCBI taxonomy): domain Eukaryota; kingdom Metazoa; phylum Arthropoda; class Insecta; order Coleoptera; family Chrysomelidae; genus Gonioctena; species Gonioctena quinquepunctata. The sequence continues at coordinate 35,559 of JAFIRS010006529.1, forward strand.
ATTGCTGAAAGATTATTCAAACACAAACAAGAAAATTGCAGCAGAGAAAAATAGAAGATTTTTTTTGTGTTTTAACACGATGATGACAAATACCATGTCGAAACGTCGTTGAGGAAAATTATATGAATTGACTGAATCAGACCTTTATTCCGAGAAATTGAAGCAAGAAACTAAAGAAAAAAAATATAAATATATATATTATTATATATATATATATATATATATATAAATATATATATATATATACATATATATATATATATATATATTACTATAATTGCTTGTCACTGATGTAATATATAACCCATATAACATATAT
>JAFIRS010006530.1:0-35872 GCA_018342105.1 Gonioctena quinquepunctata
AAAATCAGAATGAAAGGGATATCAGTTTGGTTCATTTCACTCAGCTGAAGGAAACCTGCATGCTTTCAGAAATCTCCTACGAACACAAGGAAAATATTGTTACTAGGTACTTTTGTAACATGACCAATGGATGGAATTTCTTCTTCAGAAGAGGTAAGATATTAATTGAATTATTATGTTATAATTTCATTACAAAAAACAGTGGTTAAAAAAATATTCTTGAACAAAAATGCTTATTTTCAATTGTATAATAAAATTAGTACATCTCTTAACCTTTCCGAATGTGAACTTGTTTTTCAAAAATATTCCCATTTAATGTTACACTCTGAAATTCCAAATATTTAACACTATATTTGATGTTCTTCATTTTGTGACTAGAGATATCAAATAGTTATTTATGCAACAAGTACAAAAAGTAAGTGTTTATTGCACTCGACGTGAAGTTGGCCGACGAGGCCGTTACCGAGTTGGACAAGTCGAGTGCAATAAAAACTTACTTTTTGCACTTGTTTAATACAATATTTTTTCTACGTTCATGCCAAAATAAAAAAATGTTTTATTTAGGTGGCACTAAGTGTGGGAAAGTTAAAAGCGTAATTTGAAAGCAAAATATTTAATAATTAATTAGCACTATCGATTTGCATTGAGAAAGTTAGGAATTAATACCTATGTTAGGAACAATTTAACTCATTTTTGATAAATTGCATTTTCTAGTAATTCCGTAATCCAGTATGCAATAAATATGATTGAAAATAATATAAATATGCAATTGTTTGAAATGTAATACAATATCACAGAAATTGGACTAAAAATAGGGTCGATTTGAACGTTTGTTTGTCATGATCACAAAACGCTGTAGTAGAATGACAGATAGTAAATTTTTGAAAAAAACCTTTTTTCCTAATTAGTTCAATAAAGTTTTGGTTTTTGCATGAACATAGAAAAATATATAACTGCCAAACTTCAAATAATCTAATGAATGAGAACTCCTTTTCCACAATCCTTCGGGGATTCTGAAACTTGAAAGCTAATATTAGAAGGTCAAAGAATAATTCAGTGAGAAAATTAAATAATTTCCGTGAAAAAAATTTAGAAAAAATAATTTCAGTTTCATATATTTTATTTGGGATGACCATGTTTTCATTGGATTCATATTTCTAGCTGATATACACCTTTATCATGACAGGGTGGCCTGATATCATATTATACTCAGCATAATATAATTTACCCCACACAAATAATATTCAAACTCATAATATTTAAAATTGATATGAAATGTCAAAAATTAGTATTCAAATAAGTGATTCATGAATAATTTTTCATTTAATATTGATTTATATTTGTTGAAGGTATGAATGAAGAACAACTTTTCAATCATTCCCATCGAAACTGTACTAGGTATATTTGTTTTTTATATTTCACTTGACACAGTGTGGAAATTAATTATTCTTGAAATTTTCAGGAGGCAAATTCCGCATATGAAATAAAATTCAGCATATCTAGGGAAAATTCAGTATTTCTGTGTCCTGTCCTGTTGGTGGATGAAGAAAAGCCAATACGCCCTTGACAACACAGGATCATTTGAGGTATATATTGTCATGCACTACTAGGTGATAATTTATAGTTGTAGAGGTTGTCAACACGACTGATTTTTACCACGTTTATATTAGCTCGCTTTCGTGTCTGTTCGGTACAAATATTGCAATCGATTTTAAACTAACTTCCTGATGAGTTTTGAAACTTCAGACATAGCTCAGAACTAGATGACAATGCAAGATTAAGTCGCTTTCTTGTCTGTATGTCTGTAGAACGTTTACGGAACAAAAAGTGAGGTTAGGATTACACAATATCTCCATAGCACCAACAGAATGATCGATGAGTCAATGAGAACTGAATTTAACTGCCTTCCAAATAGTCACTCAATGTAACAACTAAATGGATTACAAATAAATTAATAAATAACCTACTAAACATCGTTAGAATACATAAAATAGTATGACACATACATTCCCCTGAAATTGAAAACAAGCAAATTATAGGGTTCATTTTATGTATTTTACCATGTTTATATTAACTCGCTTTCGTTGTCTGTTTGTCCGTTCGGTACAAATCTTGTAATAATAATAATAGCAATCCATTTTAAACTAACTTCCCGATGACATACTTGATCTTCAAACATAGCTCAGAACTAGATGACGATGCAATATCAACTCGCTTACATGTCTGTCTGTAATAATAATAATAGTAAAGATCAATCGATTTTAAACTAAATGAAATAAACTTGAAATTTGCCACATGTTTATGTCATCTTCTCATTAAGATGTCATTTTAGTCCGTTTTATAAACGTGGTATATTGAAAAAATATATCTAAATTTCTGGTTCACATTCAATAATTATTGGAATTGTTTTTTTCTATATTTAGAGGTTGATCGATCTTCACCTTATTTGATACACATATTGCATATGCCAAATATCTTTGCATCACATCAAAATAATGATTCACCTAGATATATAATCATTTACAGCTTCTACTATAAAAATCTCTTCTGAATATTTTGTCCCATTGAGTATATAATAAAAACTATATATTTATTGAATTCTTGATGGAAAACCACTCTTAGATTGAAATGTATGATTTTTTTCTTAAAATAAGATTTTCTGAAGTTTTCACTCTGAATGAGTTTTTGGTGTTCTTCTCTGACAGGTGAAACCTTAAATTTCAATTGAAATGAAATTTGGGGTATGTCTTGTCTGAATGGAAGTCATTAATTTTTTTTGTACATAGATGAAGTTTTTCTTAAAAAAATATATCAGAATCAAATATAATATATATATATATATATATATATATATATTTTATAATTTCTTGACCACATGTTTATTTTCTTTGTTTTCTCGATATAAGGGCCTTAGTCGGTATATGTATTTTTTATTTGATACGACGTTTCAACAAACATTGTTTCTGTCATCTTCAGGTAAATTCTTAAAAATAATGTAAAACATCTGAAGTTAAAAACATAATACGTTACATAACATCAAACAAATATGATTAAAATTCAAAGAGACGTTCAGAACTTACCCAGACAGCACAAATACATCTTAAAGACGTCTTTAAGACATCCACTCTAAGATGTTCGGGACGTCATCAAGACGTCCAGTGAAATCTTAAAGACGTCCAAAGGATGTCTTTAAGACGCCAATGTTACAAAACGGGACGTCTTAAGGACGTCTCGAAGACGAATATGGACGTCTTGAAGACGTCTCCAAGACGTCCATAAAGACGTTTTTAAGATGTCTCTCGAATGTCCAGTTTATGTCCAATACGGACCTGAATGAAACCTTTTCTGGACATTAAAAGGACTTTAGTATTCAGTACATTTAAGGTTAGAAATGTAATTGAAAAAAACCAAATTTGTAAAAAATTTTTTATTGAATTATCTAAACATTTTTGTTATTTTTGTATGATGTTTGATCTTCCGCTCTTCTCAACCAAGCCTGTATGGATTTCTCAGTTTCCTTTCGATCCTTGAATATTCTTGTCATTTCACTGACACCTAGAACAATAATAAACTTTTTTTTATTGGTGCCCCTTTTTACCCATTTAAAGCACGCTTCAGCGTGTTTAAATCGAACTTTAAAAAACGCGCGTTTTTTAAAGGTAACCATGACAACATCAACAAATCGAGAAACGTGAAGTCTAAATGACAAATTTTTGATAATTGATCTGACAGGAGTACCTTGTCAAATAAAATATTACTCACAATTCGTTCATTTATATGTGCTCCTCCATCCATTTGATGAACTTTTCATATTCTTTTTTATATATATCACTGGATTTTCGCGGTATTAACCGCGATTCTGCCCCACTATTCAAAAAATCGATATTAGAATCATTCATTTTTGAGCTCTGGTGACAACAAATATTGATCTTTGGTAACAAATTGCAAATGAATGTTTTCTCATTTCCATGACAACGAAAGGTATACTGATGTCACATCACGAATTCAACCTTCTTGCATTATTAGTTCTTATTTCTATTTTTTGTAGTAATAATACCAGTATATATGATTTCAAAGTGCACCAATAAAAAAAAATAACGTAAAGTATTCGTGGATAACTGGTCTTAAAAACACTTGCTCTATTTCGAGCACTCCGGCTGCGCCGTCGTGCTCGAAAAATCGCGCGTGTTTTAAAGCCCTTTTTATCCACTTATACTTTAATATACTATTTTTAAATTATGAAATAAAATCAGGTTTGTCAGAACGTTCTTGCATCACATGGTAAACTCAGGATGTTTAGGTTATATTATGTTTCAAAACCCAATTTGATAACAATAGTGGTGTTATTTCCGTTTCATTACAGGAGTCATTACTATCATCTGAAAAACAAAAATGATCAGCTGATGGCGGATCAACAGCTTGTGCTTGTGGTTTCCTAGCATGGATGAATGACTGGGAATGAAAAAATTATCATTTTGACTGTCTGCACCTGTCATTGCATTATTTACAATGGAAAAACTATTATTTTCGTCTTGTGCAACCGTCCTTGTATCTTTGGTCAGGGGTGACATTCGGTTTCCATTACTACCCGCCATCACGATGTTGGTTGAACTTACGCAATCATCCAAGTATGGACAAAAATTGGTATGCCTTTCGGGACGCATATAATATTTTTGTAGAGCCATTATAGTATATGGAGTCGACTTACCTCGATTGATTGTTTTTTTCGACGATTATCAATAACACTGTAACACATAAACAACGCAACCACAATAATTGGTACACAGTCCGAAGTCCAAATTGCTCGAGGAGAAAAGACGAAAGAGGACGAGAAGTCCCGACGCTCGACGATAATTTGCTGCATCCTTTTTCATTGTGCTTTTATGATTGGTTGAAAACTGACATTTGTCAAATCCCACCAATTGAAAGGTCGCTTAATCATTCTTCGTTACATGATATGGAAACCGGTGAAAAGAAAGCTTCAACATCAACAACCGCTCAATGAGATCGCATATAAAGGAGAAAAAATGAGGAATGGTCACTTCTTGCATGGGAAAATTTCAACAAAAACTATATAGTTATTCAAATTATAATGTTGTACAGATCATCTGAATACTTATTTACGATTTTGTTTTCAGTAAACATTATATACTGCGCCTCTTTTAGAAAAGCTTTGATGTCACTTTATTGAAAAAAATCAACATTCCTAACTTCTGAGGGACGTCTCGGAGACGTCCATTCATGTACGTCTCTAAGACGTCCAGTCATGTACGTCTTAGAGACGTCCATTTTATGCCTCTGGACGTTCAGGCATTATATGTACATAAATTGGACGTCTTTAGGATGTCTAGTGCTGTTTGGGTACAATGTAATTTAACAGTTATTCTTTCAATATTTCGTTTTCAAGTTGAAAAGGGAAACATTCTCAATTGAATAGAAAGATTTTTCTGTGAATTGAAAAATCTACGATGAAAATTAAGTTATTTTTTGTGAATTTCTAATATAAAACAACTACTTCCCCGGCTAAAGCCACGCTGGACATTGAACTCCATCTGATAGATATTCTGAAAGGACCCTAACTCAATGAGTTCTTAATTAAGACTGGAATAGAAAATCAGATAACTATCTGAATGAAAATGCAAATTTGCAATTTCAGATTTTTTCTTTTGAGTTAGGGTCCTTTCAGAATATATATCAGATTGATTTGTTGAAAATATAAACAGGATGTTCATAAAATCAGATGTGGAATCATTTGCGACTGAAAAATAAACTTTAGTCACTATCTTCCATCGTCAAGATAACCTCTTGTGGGGTAGGTATTCATGTTGAAAAGGGAAACATTCTCAATTGAATATTGATAGAAAGATTTTTCTGTGAATTGAAAAATCCACGATTAAAATGAAGTTATTTTTTGTGAATGTCTAACAGAAAACAACTACTTCCCCGGCTAAATGTTATAGACATTACAAAAAAAAACAACATTTTTATCGTGGATTTTTCAATTAATAGAAAAATATTTCTATTCAATAGAGAATGTTTCCCTTTTCAACATGAATACCCCACAAGAGGTTATCTTGAACGATGGAAGATAGTGACTAAAGTTTATCTTTCAGTCGCAGATGATTCCACATCTGATTTTATTCAACAAATCATAGTTTCAAACAAATCAATTCGTGTTCATATTTCACAATTGGAATGAACATTGTTGAATATCTGAGATTGCTAGTATCGAGTTTGTTTTATCTGTTATCGTTTTTTCCCATTTTTGTTTAAATACATTGGAGTGTTTGACATATTCAGTTGTAGTATATGGGCTCTATTGTTAGTGCGAATTTACACGATCCAATAAATTGGTCAATTTTGTGACCTTCAATTTTATTGATAGGTGTAAACAGAAAATTGTCGTCAATTTGCACTTGACCAATAAATTGATGAGTTTAGATTCGGTTCTAATTTTTCATCAATTTTTAGTGACAATTTGCAGTAACTTTCGGCCATGAATTGGATGCCTGCTAAAACAGAAATTTTAGGTTATTTACGCGATTTCACATTCCCTACCCTAACAGCGAAAAAAATGATTGTGTGAAAAAAAAAACATAATTTACGTTGCATTACATTCGCAGCAATGTGCATTGCTGAATATAAAGACAGAGATGTAGAAGATGGTGGATTAGACCTTGGATTGAGAGAAGAGGGAAAAGGAAACTTGACATCAGTTCACGAAAAATTCCTGAGTGCAGATCCTAATCAATTCAAACGATATTTAAGAATCGATCAGAGTCAATTCAATAAGCTATTGAATAATATTCAGAACTTTTTCTATAGTTGAACCATTTCTTGTCGGTATTCCTGAGTAAAAACTATTGCGAAAATTGACCAATAAATTGTCAGGTGTAAATATAACCCATATTGGTCAATTTTATTGTTCAATTTATTGATCAATTTTGTTGGATCGTGTAAATTCGCACTTATAATTTATGCAAGACTTTTCCGTGTCAAAATGTAAAGTTCAGTTTATTTTCATTACTATTTTTTTCTATTGTCAAAATTTCAACCTTGTCAAAATCGACTTTATGTTGATTTTCCTTTTGATGTTTAGACAATGCCGTGATGTCTGATTTTAATCGTATTTGTTTGATGTTATGTAACGTATTCTGTTTTTAACTGTTTTACATTATTTTTAAGAATTTACCTGAAGATGACATAAACAATGTCTGAATTCTACCAATCCAATCCAATCCAATAACATTTATTTTTGCTTTTCTGTATTTACATTTCATACACTTAACCTAAATACTAACTATATTACATATATACATATATACATTTGTACAGAATGATGAATGTTCGCGCACCAGCATTCCGGAGAGAACCAGTTCATCCCCCCAGAGCTCCGTTTCCGGTCTCCGGACGAATGACCTGGTCCCAAGACGGGTTGCTTCCTACGTCCAGGCGAGGAGATGGACCGTCCCAGCAGATCTTAGAGCTGTTACTCTTGAGCGTTCAGTAAGTGTATGTTAATTTTGGAATTTAATTTCAGCCTCCTGCTTGCGCTTATGCTGAATTTTGAAATATTTTTAGATTTTATTCTGAATGAGATTGTTTTGTGTGCTTAGTTTTTGTGGATACTTCCAGGAAAAATAATAGTAAAAAACCTGGTTAAAGTGTGGGGTGTTTGACGTCGTTTGAGTATGGTGTTTAGAGTTGCAAGTTTTGTGATTTTTAAATTTTTGAGTATTTTTTGAGTAATAATGTTTGTGTATTTTTATTTTGAAGTGTTTTAAGTTAATAAGTTTGTGTGTTTGTGTTGTAATGATCGACTCATCACTCCCGTCGGCGACTGCGTCCACCTAGGACCATGGGGTGGTAGTGACGGCTCAAGCCGCCCCCCCCCACGTTATGTCCTCGGAGCCGCAGCCACCAGCAAGGCGACGAGCTGATGTACGATTTGAGTTAGTGAAATAATGGCATTCTGAATGTTTGTCACTATTTCTAATTGATTTGAGGTAATTAAAGTTACTTTTTTAATTTCAGTCATTATGTCCTGAACCAAGATCTGCGGGGGCGGGCCATTCCCATCGTCCGTTTCAGGTCGGTTTGCTGCATTTCTTGATTCTTCTATAAGTGTTCTTTGTTGTTCTATCCAAGTGGGAGCGCCTCTAGCCCTCTGGCCACGGGGGTTGTCTGGCGTTCTTGGGTACATATTCGTTTTTGTATTTCCTATTTCCGTTCCCCTGTTCACTGGGGGGCGGGCTTGGGATTGTTCCTCTCGGTATGTACACTTCTTCAAATAAGCTGTGCATTTCTTGTAGTTTGCCGGATGATCCAACTTGCAGTTTGCACATTTGGCTGGGACATCTGGGCTTTTTCTACATGTTGCCGTGAAGTGTTCGTTAGCGCACTTCAGGCATCTAGGTGTTAGATTGCAGTTGGGTGCCGCATGTCCCCATCCCTGGCACCTTCTGCATTGCGTGAGGTTGGTATCCGCTCTCCTGACTTCCCAGTCGATGAGCGTGTTATGCAATACTTTTATTCTTCTTTTGATATTTGATAGGGTGCTTTCTCCGCTAGTAATCACAAGATATAACGGTCTCTCTGTTTTTCTCATTGTGTATACATTAAGTGCCTCCAGGGTGTGTTCCTCTTTGAGCCACTTAATGATTTCTTCTGGTTTTGGTGCACTGTCCATGCCTTTAAGCACGAACGCGTGCTGTTTCTTGTCTTTGTGCGTGTAGGTATAAAATCCTACTTTTTCCTTTTTGATGAGTTCTTTCATTTTTTCGAAATCTTCTATACACTCTGTGTGTATTAGAGTGTTTTCTCTTGCATACTTTATATACATATTTTTCTTGCAGCATTTTTCCATCTGCAAGTATGTTTCCTCGTTGATTACTGGCTTTCCTTCCAGTACTACTGGAGGCGGCAGGTTTTGACTATTTTTATTTCCCTTCGCTATTGCTTGGGTTTTTCCGCTTTCGTGACTGGTTGCATTTGCGTCCTCCTGTATATCCTCTACATTAGGTGACTTTATTAGTTTCCTTCTTTTCACTTTGTTCTTCGTTTTCCCCTTGGTTATAGGGCTTTCTTCTTCTATAGACTCGTCCTCACTGGACGGATCTGTAGGTCCGTCTATCTGGGGTAGACTTTTTAGTGTTTCCTTTCCTTTTACCTGTCTATCCGGTTGTGTTTTTACCACAATTTTCGGATACAGGCATGGTGGAGTTTGTTCTGGGCTTGTTTTTATTGCCTCTTTCTCAATACTGTTGTCTGTTTGCCCATCCAGCTGCATTGGTACAACTTCTGGGCCCTGCTAGCGGGGGGTTCTGACTTCTGCATATGTAATGGTGGGGGTGGAGGTTTCTTCACCTCCATTTTTCCTCCCATCTCTTTAAGTTGCTTTTCAGCCTTGTGGTATCCCTCGAAATACTCAGGTTGGCCTTCTTCGTTTTCAGAATTGGAAAGATATGAATAATATTCATCTTCCCAATGCGTTTCGTTGGTATTGAAGTCTTTTTTTGGACTTTTTATTTGTTCCTTATCCAATTTAATTTATTGGGTAATTTTGCCCTTTTCTTCAGTCTCGGGGTGTGAAGAGAGGGAGGAGGAGGAATATTCTTTCTCCTCTCTCGACTCTTCTACTTCATCTGGGGTACTCGTCGAAATGTACCGGCCAGTTTCATACAACTCGTCGTACATTCTTATTAATTTGCCCTGCTTTCCTTCATCATATTTCCTTGGCTTATTTCTTTGATAATGCTCTTTTTCGATTTTCTCGAATTTTTCCCAATCTTTTGGGTTCACTTTCCAATATATTGATTCTAATATTTCGTACTCGTCCCTAAATATATTAGGGTGACGATCAAGCGGAAAGTATTCATTTTCAAAAATCGTATAATCAATCGTCTGGAGCATAATCACCATTTTTTGTGCTTTGTACCCATACGCGAGCAATAATAGCTTTCGTTGGGTTTTCGGCTTCAAATTCGGGATCATATGCCTGAATTGTTCACTATCGTGGTCTTCTCCTACTTTATCAGCGAAGTCTTCTATGGTACTCATACGAGCGACTTCCCTTTCTAGTATTTTTCGCAATCCTTTTGACAGACATGGTCCATCATCTATTTTTATTGTTGCATCTTGGGGTTTTTCCCCTTCCAGATATTTTAGAACTGCTTTCTTAATATCCTCCGGTATGTATTCTAGGTCAAGTTCGTATGTTTCAATTTCTTCTTGAGCCATATTTAATTATTAAGTTCTGTTGTCTCTCCTGCGCGGATTCGAATCTACTTGGTTTCGGTTTTGTATTTATCCGTCGACTCTCGCTTCTCATTTGCCCGTTCGACAAAAGTGGGCGGAGTCGAGATTCCAGATATAGTCAATTTCAGGAAAATTTGTTAGACAGTTTGGCTGTGGAGCTCTCGTACTCACTTATGTACTGAACTCCACTAACCTGCTGTTATTTCCCGGTTTCCTTTCAAAATTTTTGTTGCGAACCTATTTGTCCTATAGTTCACTTCTTCTTACGTTATATATGTACAAATTATCTACAATTTTTCAAGTTCTTCGGGCACTAACTTGACTTTGGGATTGAGGGGTTCCGTGGGTGTGGCCTCTCTTCTCAAGTCAATTTTAATGCTTTCTTCTTGTTTTTGGTGGTTTTCCTCTTACTGGGTTCTCTATAATTGTTTCCTTTCCAACATTAGCCCTTTTCAATTTCACTTTTCTAGGGGAAAATGCAGAAATTCACGTCAATTCGCTTTTTGGGGGTCATGCGACTGTCATGTTCTCCGTGTTCAATGCTAGTTTCATTCCTAGAATGAGCTCGTTCTCGGAATCGTCCTGTTCCATAATATCATAAAGATATTATTGAGGTGGTGGGTGGACGTTTTTGATAAACCCCTTGGCAGAAGTCTACCAACTACGCCACTGTCTGACACCTGTTTTTCCGTCGTGCAGATCGGTAAACAAGAAAAGTGTACAAATGTACTGTCATGTGTACCACCTTTTATGATAACTGCAGCCGCTAGGGTTTTAATAATTCCTAAGTCCTATCCGGTCTGCGGAATCGCGACTTGCAATTATCAAACCAAACGCAAAATGAATACATGACCAACTTCCAATCTCGACTCGATCAAAAAATTGTCCATATAAACCGCTGCGCTCACGTATGTATTTCATCAGGGTTTTCGACTTCCTACATACGACTAGTGCTGTCTGGGATACGTTGCTCCGGCATGAGACAATTAAGTTGCCTAACACTTGCGAAATGAATTTACTAGAATGGAATAAAAACCCATTATCCCACCCCGAGTACTGAGCCCAGCCCTGGAAGAATCTCGACGCTCCATCAGCTAATGAAATTCTACCGAGGCTTCAAAGCCACCACCCCGCCACTCCGGACGGTCCTCAGTAACCTTTCGTTCAAAATTATAATATTCTAAATTTTGAAAAGTTCTGAAAAAGTGATTGCCAAAAATTTACAAATAATTTTGAAAACCCCACGAACAAAGTTTTTGTGAACGCGAGAGATTTCCCCACCGTAGGACATCTGGTAAGTCCTCTGGAAACGAGAAAAGCTCGATTCCAGCCGGTCCACGGAGAGAGTGTTCTTTCTCAACGCAAAAATGTAGCCTCCGATCGGCTATTTCAAAAATAATTCTAAGTCCAAAATATCCCTTTGGAAAAATTTGGAAAATACCAACTATGGAAATTCCCCTGGAGAGAACAACACCTCGCGGTTATTTTATCCCTAACTGAATTTCAAAATATCCCTAGCCTTTATTTTACGAGTGGGCGAAGACTCGTTTAAAATCCCCAAAACGACACGCTACCGAATATGTACGTTCAAATTCACGCTCCTCGGACATTTTTGCTAAATGCTTAACAGTTACTTGAGAACGAATCTCCAGAGTAAAAATGATTCAATCTGAATCGAATTCCAAAATGTGACAATCGTACCAAGTCTCGATTGCCACTTCACAACGAAAAAACGAACACAACTCGCCCGTGAGTTTTTAATCGCGATACGTTTTCGTTGCAAGAGAATAAATCTCAGAAAAATCCCGATCTTGGAATTTAGAAATTTAATTGAACAGTGAGGTGTGATATTGAACGTAATATTTTTCCCTTCCACGAGACTTCACAGGTGCCCTGATCCGTCTATACTAATTTTGAAGAGAACCAAGCCCAGGAGCGACTTGCAAAAGGAGAGGTTTCAAAGCTAAATTTGGATAGAGAGCGTAGAAAAACGTAGACCGACCTAACACAGGAAATTTACATTTAACTCTCTATCCGCAAAGAAAAATAGGGAAAGGTAACCTACGTGCAGGAAATGTTTTTGGGAAGGACACATGGACCAAGGTACTTCCTTTCGGAAGCCGGAAACTCGGTTTGAGAATCCCTTTCTCTTCTTGCGCGTAGCTAATGAAGCCCGAGCTCTCGTACTTGCGAAAGACAACAAGTTTAACGAGAACCAATTAGACCATTCTCGTGATCCCACTTAAGAAGATCTACCGAAATACGTCCTTGAGCCGCTATCTCATTTGTGCGCTTCAGCATCCCATATCTGAAAAACTTCCAAAAACACAAAAGATTAAAAACCTGAAAAGGAAAGCATGATTAGTAACCATCAATACTTATCGCAGGCGACTCCCTGAAGTAACTTCTCGAAACACATCAGGAGAAGAAAATCGCCTACGTCCATCCTAGAAACCATTATTCCATCCAAACGAACGACCCATCCGAGAGCTGCCAGCCGAAATCATCCCTGGTCGTGACAACGAATCCGCGAATCCAAAAATCCATGGTCCACATCCGATGTACGCCTACGATTCGGAAACTGCGCCAGCCTCGTCGTCCGTGAAAAAGATGTATCCAAAAACACTTGCAGGAATCCTCCATACTCCGGAAATCCATCGTTCAGAAGCTGAAACACGAGGCGAAGTGGAGACTGCAAAATGGCTGCCACGCCCTAACTTTCCCCGCGGAAAATTTTCCGACGTGTACGCGAGCCGAAGAACTAACACTGAAGAACTGGAACAAAGAGACCGTTGACTTTCTGACTCCGGGTTTTGTTAGCTCGCCTGGAGCGCGAAGCCTTCCCGTTGGCTCTCGCGAGCGATGTGGGCGTATCCCTAAAACTGAACAAAACCACGATCAGTACTTAATAAAAAACACGGCCAGTTTCCTCGTCATTCCGAACTTGAATTTACGAATAAACACAGCTATCGAAAATCCAACATAACTGTGAAATGACGATCGTTCTCGATCGAGGAAACTAACGATGTATTCATGAGGCGACTGTACAAGTATCAAAATATAGTTCATTTAAAATTCCGATTAAAGTTCATATCGGTTCGTCGACCGAAATGACCTAAATCGATAGCGCCGACCCAATATCGGATCAAAGAGTCGTAATTTGGGGTAGGTCAGGTACGAACCCAACCAGACAATGCGAAGCGCCGGCGACGTCCCGTCTAGAGGCGCTCGACATTTCTAATTGACTTCCATACCTTTCCAAATGAAAATTACCTCTGTATTGTGGATTAAGCGATATAGTACTCTTTTAAAACAGTAATGAATTTCCGATTCGGAAAGTTCATTCAGATATCGAATCTGAGTTTTGTGAACTCGTAAACCGATGGCATATTCATTCTGAAAGTAGCTATATCTTTAAACAATAAAAACTTTCGTACTTTACGATGGAAACTTATAACCATCTATAGGTTTGTCTAGAGTCGGTGGTTAGCGTACCTGTGACCTAGAACTACACTTGCAACTTATATAAGTTTCTAATAAATTTCATTGTGGTATTTACTAAATAAAGGGACCCGAAATTTACTTGGAAAACTTATAACAACTGTTAGGATAGTGGCCAGTTACCCTGGTCGTATATATAAGCTTATAGATATTTCTTCATATTGGAAATGTAACGAAATTTCCCTTTCAATACTGAAAGTGCTCTTACGCAACAGACAGTCAAAATGAATTTAGAAAATCCGTTTTTAGGTTCTCTGAACCGTACTCAATCCTCGAAATACATTTTTCTATGAAATCCACTGATTTCTAGTCCGAAATATTTCTATTAAAATATTCGCGTTTCTTGACTATACTTGTACAGGCTTTCCTCACGAAACAATTGGATATGTATATGGGGGCCACTCGTGAAAGTTTGTAGATTCAAAAATACCAAGTATGAGTTGGATTTTTGAAATGTTGTGTTCCTTCTGAACAAAAATGAAAGAACGAGGCGGGCAGGGGCAGTACGCGTTCTGCACCCAGTCCAATACGCCACGTCTGAGTTTGTTAAATAACAAATTGGTTTCCGTACCCTATAAAAATTCAACTTTCTTTCACGAATGTACCGGGTGTCCCATTACAAAAGTCCAAAAACCAGAAAACGTATTTTTGGTGAAAATGGAGTTTTCGTCTAAGTAGGCGATTTTCATAACACCCCCCCACTTAAAAGAAGTTACTTTGTTGGAGTTGCCTGAATCCGCGAAATTTAACACGAGCTGCAAATCTCTTCCCCGAAACACTACGAATTTGTACAGATACCCAAAGTCAACCCTCTAGCATAGGTTTGCGCATTCCTGGGCACTTCCTTAACCATACTTCGTGTATGGCAATTTAGTTAGGACAGTCATACAAAGTCTTAGCTTGCAAAGAGTATCATTGTGTATCCCCACAATCCGTGTGGATCTGGGCCGAGCAGAGACAAGTCAAGATTACGGGGCAATTTGGGGTGCCCTCATGTCCCGCAATCCACACGAGATATGCACTGCGCCTTGGTTAGAAGAATAACAATATTTCCACCTGGTGGCGATATTGCCATTACGACCGGTCCAGCCTCCAGACTACCGCAACAAAGTGGCGGTATCATGAAGCCCCATTTTCACTTTACATACTACGATTCCTTAGGGCCTCCCGGTGTGCCTGACGGGCTCCATCGAGAGTTTGGCTTCGAGTATCACCATAAGGAGGATCACTCTAGGCCCTAAAACTACCCTGAAAGGAAAAGAAAGTAGACAGGTTCCTGACGTCGATCCTAATCACGCTCTTCCACCTGAAACGAATACCTATGGCGAAAGAGATCCATACAAAGGAGATTTCGCCAACAACGAGAAATTGAGAGTTTGGTTCAGGAAGATAGCCCATGTTGAAGTGATATCAAAAATTGCTCGACGGCAAAGATAACAATTTCAAAAAAAAAAATTTCTTGGGAACAGACGATGTTCCATACTGAACCAAATCGAGAACATAACCAGAAGAATCGAACTCTCTGGATCCCGATTATATGATTCGATCGTTGCCCTGAACGGCTTAACTACCCTCGTAGCTGTTGAAAACTCTGACAGGAACCAGACGAATGCGACGAGACGAAGTGGTTATGCTGTCCTTTTCTCTTGAAGGTGCACGGCAGACTCTATGGAATCCGTGGGACCTCTTGATTTCAAAATTCTGAGAATTATACAGGTTCTCGGGGAGCATGTTTAACTATAAAAAGCTATTCTTCCTGAATACTTTAATTGAAATACTCTGACTTCCATTCTCAACGACAGAGGTCTTCGGGCATACGGTGATCGATCACAGTTTTCTGGGTACGTCTTAAGAAAGACGTCCCGATCGCATTGTTCTGACGGCAACACTCCCTCGTGTTCCGAAAGTTCGCAATAACCACATAATCATTGAATCGGGGCTGCCATCGCAATACCCTCGATTCATTCCTTGCGTCTTATGCCCGCCGGCTCCTTTGAAATCCGAGCTGCAATCCGCAGTGTCTCGCGATTCTCATCCTAATATCTCTTTCTCCTGATTACTTTGGAATCCGGGCTGCAATCCGCAGGGTCCCGGCCTCCTACGTTGTTTGTGTTTGAATCGGTATCAAGTTGGATCAAGGTCTTAACGATCAGAGCTGTCAAACAGAGTCTCTTCGCTCTCTATCACCACACTTGACGTAGCCCGAATTCAAAACATCAACGACATGCTCTCTGATCTCCAATAATGGGCACTATGTTCATTCCCTTGAATGAAACTTGCTCCTAAAACTTCATTGATCAGCATTCGCTCCCATCTCATTTTACTCCAGAGGCGCACACACGTCGTGCCCCAAAGAAACGCCTTTCAGCTCGCTTTCCATATCGCACTGCCCAAAACACCGTTTTGGCCCAGCCGAAAACCATCATCAATCCGGGGTTCCTCCCCATCTTTCCATCAGTGGGTTTCGCACCTGCTACTCCCCGTCTCCTCCAAATTCACATTCTTGTGAAGGGTTACAGTCTGACTTGACCTCCAAGTCGACCTGCAGAGCCTCTTCCCTCGTTGGATCAACCGTACCCCTGGTCCCTACCGTGTTTTGAATGGCAAGCCTATTCTCAAAATGGCCAATTGCCAACACTGTAGGCCAAGTGCCTAAACTAAGAAAACTTTCATGTCACCCCCTGTATAATTCCCGTGTGGCAAGGACCTATAACGATAATTGTTTCTGAAACGAATTAAAGTTGTCCTGCAAAAACTGTAAGCACCGCTTACGAAAACCTGTGAACTCCGTTCACTAAAACTGTAGGACCTTCCTACTTGAAAAATAACTTGAAGTTATTCGACTGAAAACTGTGAAAAGTGATTCGAAGAAAATCTACTTTTCAGTTCAAAGTGTGGGGGCTTCCTGAACTCTCAAAACTCATAAAACGACTGGAATAGAAATACGTTTAACGTCCGCCGACGAAAAAGATCTAATTCCAGTTAATCATTTCCGAGGTGTATAGTACTAGAAGTTAATTTGTTTCCTTCTGAAACTTTACTAAGTTATCTCTAATAACTCAAAATGAATTTTCAAATGTCCGCCAGAACTTTGTGCTACCGCATCTCGAACCCGAGCTGCGCCTCGCGGTCTCGCGATTCTCTAAAAAAAACATTTGGATGTGAGCTGCCATTCGCAGAGTCCCACCATCCTCCTATTCCGAACTCCGATCTGCGTCGCCAAGCCACAGTCTTCGTTCTCAACCGAAATGACAAAGGCATGCCTGAGGATGACATCCTTTGATCCGAAACGTCGAGCTGGCTTGTTGAAGTTCCCTACGACAACAGTGGACCCAGACTCGAACGTTCTCTACATTTCCTAAATCTATATACAATATGTACAAGTAAGGTGCGCCTCGAAGGCTGTCATCCCTAAAATCCATGAACTCTATCCGAGTTCTCTTGAAACGGCACATTTGAAAATCTTCGAATCCTGGTCCATTGACCAATATTGAATTTTAATAAAATTCTCAATGCAAACTTCTATACACCCCGTATAATAATCAACCATCCAAGATTTATTCAAAATAATGGAGGAAGAAAAAAAACTCCATGAAGCATGCAGTCCTTGAAAAGGCAAAGCATGTTCAAGAAAATATTCGAAAGAATCTACCAAGTCAATGCCAGTTCTGAAAACTGCAAGCTTGTAGATTTGTAACTGTTACAGAAAAGAAACTTTTGAAAATTTTCAGAAAAAATTTTCAAAGTCCATTCAATTCTAAAAATCGAAAAACTCCTGAAATTACGTTTTACGCCCGCCGGCGAGGATGAAAACCAAACTTTTCAACCTCGAAACACGTTTTACGCCCGCCGGCGAAAAATCTGCAACCCATGTGCCTGAAGATGAAAACGAAACTTTCCATCTTCTGAATACGTTTTACGCCCGCCGGCGAAAATGCAAAATCCTGAAGTACGTTTAACGTCCGCCGACGAAAAGATCCAACCCGTGGAATACGTTTAACGTCCGCCGACGAAATTACAACAGCGGAACACGAATTTCTACCTCGAAACTCTTGAACCTATCAGAACCTATAACGAAGAAGAAAAACCGCTTTTCTGTCTTCTAGGTAGCTTGGAACACAAACGTTCATTTACGAAATGTGAGAATTTCCATATTCAACTAAGTGCAGGTACGTAACACCGTGTTACGATACCCCAACTTGCACTTGATATCTTTACATGATAAATATTTGGGCGCCAGACAGCTTCCGCAGAAGTCTGTCAAATTTATATTTTAGAAAACGCTTTTTGAGAAAGAACAACCCTCGTATATTACTTTTGAGCTTTCTCCCGAGAGAACAGATATTTCCAATGAAATTCTTAGCTCCTAAAGTTATGTTGCATGATCCTCAAAGCAAGTCCAGAATAGATCATGTTCTCGTGGATTCTAAAATTTAATCCAAAATTTTTCAGGCTCCAAGCGTTGGCGACATGTTCCAAACTCATAAAAGGAACATGTTTTCGTGGATTCGAAAATTTAATCCAAAATTTTCAAAGCCCCTGAGTTGGGCGCCATGTTCCATAATATCATAAAGATATTAGGTGGTGGGTGGACGTTTTTGATAAACCCCTTGGCAGAAGTCTACCAACTACGCCACTGTCTGACACCTGTTTTTCCGTCGTGCAGATCGGTAAACAAGAAAAGTGTACAAATGTACTGTCATGTGTACCACCTTTTATGATAACTGCAGCCGCTAGGGTTTTAATAATTCCTAAGTCCTATCCGGTCTGCGGAATCGCGACTTGAAATTATCAAACCAAACGCAAAATGAATACATGACCAACTTCCAATCTCGACTCGATCAAAAAAATTGTCCATATAAACCGCTGCGCTCACGTATGTATTTCATCAGGGTTTTCGACTTCCTACATACGACTAGTGCTGTCTGGGATACGTTGCTCCGGCATGAGACAATTAAGTTGCCTAACACTTGCGAAATGAATTTACTAGAATGGAATAAAAACCCATTATCCCACCCCGAGTACTGGGCCCAGCCCTGGAAGAATCTCGACGCTCCATCAGCTAATGAAATTCTACCGAGGCTTCAAAGCCACCACCCCCGCCACTCCGGACGGTCCTCAGTAACCTTTCGTTCAAAATTATAATATTCTAAATTTTGAAAAGTTCTGAAAAAGTGATTGCCAAAAATTTACAAATAATTTTGAAAACCCCACGAACAAAGTTTTTGTGAACGCGAGAGATTTCCCCACCGTAGGACATCTGGTAAGTCCTCTGGAAACGAGAAAAGCTCGATTCCAGCCGGTCCACGGAGAGAGTGTTCTTTCTCAACGCAAAAATGTAGCCTCCGATCGGCTATTTCAAAAATAATTCTAAGTCCAAAATATCCCTTTGGAAAAATTTGGAAAATACCAACTATGGAAATTCCCCTGGAGAGAACAACACCTCGCGGTTATTTTATCCCTAACTGAATTTCAAAATATCCCTAGCCTTTATTTTACGAGTGGGCGAAGACTCGTTTAAAATCCCCAAAACGACACGCTACCGAATATGTACGTTCAAATTCACGCTCCTCGGACATTTTTGCTAAATGCTTAACAGTTACTTGAGAACGAATCTCCAGAGTAAAAATGATTCAATCTGAATCGAATTCCAAAATGTGACAATCGTACCAAGTCTCGATTGCCACTTCACAACGAAAAAACGAACACAACTCGCCCGTGAGTTTTTAATCGCGATACGTTTTCGTTGCAAGAGAATAAATCCAGAAAATCCCGATCTTGGAATTTAGAAATTTAATTGAACAGTGAGGTGTGATATTGAACGTAATATTTTTCCCTTCCACGAGACTTCACAGGTGCCCTGATCCGTCTATACTAATTTTGAAGAGAACCAAGCCCAGGAGCGACTTGCAAAAGGAGAGGTTTCAAAGCTAAATTTGGATAGAGAGCGTAGAAAAACGTAGACCGACCTAACACAGGAAATTTACATTTAACTCTCTATCCGCAAAGAAAAATAGGGAAAGGTAACCTACGTGCAGGAAATGTTTTTGGGAAGGACACATGGACCAAGGTACTTCCTTTCGGAAGCCGGAAACTCGGTTTGAGAATCCCTTTCTCTTCTTGCGCGTAGCTAATGAAGCCCGAGCTCTCGTACTTGCGAAAGACAACAAGTTTAACGAGAACCAATTAGACCATTTTCGTGATCCCACTTAAGAAGATCTACCGAAATACGTCCTTGAGCCGCTATCTCATTTGTGCGCTTCAGCATCCCATATCTGAAAAACTTCCAAAAACACAAAAGATTAAAAACCTGAAAAGGAAAGCATGATTAGTAACCATCAATACTTATCGCAGGCGACTCCCTGAAGTAACTTCTCGAAACACATCAGGAGAAGAAAATCGCCTACGTCCATCCTAGAAACCATTATTCCATCCAAACGAACGACCCATCCGAGAACTGCCAGCCGAAATCATCCCTGGTCGTGACAACGAATCCGCGAATCCAAAAATCCATGGTCCACATCCGATGTACGCCTACGATTCGGAAACTGCGCCAGCCTCGTCGTCCGTGAAAAAGATGTATCCAAAAACACTTGCAGGAATCCTCCATACTCCGGAAATCCATCGTTCAGAAGCTGAAACACGAGGCGAAGTGGAGACTGCAAAATGGCTGCCACGCCCTAACTTTCCCGCGGAAAATTTTCCGACGTGTACGCGAGCCGAAGAACTAACACTGAAGAACTGGAACAAAGAGACCGTTGACTTTCTGACTCCGGGGTTTGTTAGCTCGCCTGGAGCGCGAAGCCTTCCGTTGGCTCTCGCGAGCGATGTGGGCGTATCCTAAAACTGAACAAAACCATGGATCAGTACTTAATAAAAAACACGGCCAGTTTCCTCGTCATTCCGAACTTGAATTTACGAATAAACACAGCTATCGAAAATCCAACATAACTGTGAAATGACGATCGTTCTCGATCGAGGAAACTAACGATGTATTCATGAGGCGACTGTACAAGTATCAAAATATAGTTCATTTAAAATTCCGATTAAAGTTCATATCGGTTCGTCGACCGAAATGACCTAAATCGATAGCGCCGACCCAATATCGGATCAAAGAGTCGTAATTTGGGGTAGGTCAGGTACGAACCCAACCAGACAATGCGAAGCGCCGGCGACGTCCCGTCTAGAGGCGCTCGACATTTCTAATTGACTTCCATACCTTTCCAAATGAAAATTACCTCTGTATTGTGGATTAAGCGATATAGTACTCTTTTAAAACAGTAATGAATTTCCGATTCGGAAAGTTCATTCAGATATCGAATCTGAGTTTTGTGAACTCGTAAACCGATGGCATATTCATTCTGAAAGTAGCTATATCTTTAAACAATAAAAACTTTCGTACTTTACGATGGAAACTTATAACCATCTATAGGTTTGTCTAGAGTCGGTGGTTAGCGTACCTGTGACCTAGAACTACACTTGCAACTTATATAAGTTTCTAATAAATTTCATTGTGGTATTTACTAAATAAAGGGACCCGAAATTCACTTGGAAAACTTATAACAACTGTTAGGATAGTGGCCAGTTACCCTGGTCGTATATATAAGCTTATAGATATTTCTTCATATTGGAAATGTAACGAAATTTCCCTTTCAATACTGAAAGTGCTCTTACGCAACAGACAGTCAAAATGAATTTAGAAAATCCGTTTTTAGGTTCTCTGAACCGTACTCAATCCTCGAAATACATTTTTCTATGAAATCCACTGATTTCTAGTCCGAAATATTTCTATTAAAATATTCGCGTTTCTTGACTATACTTGTACAGGCTTTCCTCACGAAACAATTGGATATGTATATGGGGGCCACTCGTGAAAGTTTGTAGATTCAAAAATACCAAGTATGAGTTGGATTTTTGAAATGTTGTGTTCCTTCTGAACAAAAATGAAAGAACGAGGCGGGCAGGGGCAGTACGCGTTCTGCACCCAGTCCAATACGCCACGTCTGAGTTTGTTAAATAACAAATGGGTTTCCGTACCCTATAAAAATTCAACTTTCTTTCACGAATGTACCGGGTGTCCCATTACAAAAGTCCAAAAACCAGAAAACGTATTTTTGGTGAAAATGGAGTTTTCGTCTAAGTAGGCGATTTTCATAACAGTCTGTTACGAAAATCGCTATTTTTGTCGATTTCGAAAATCTCATTCTTGGTATATACACTTCTAGGCAGTTGAATATTAGGGTTACGATATGTAAAATATTAGAATAATATTTTATTTGTACATATTTGTGATCCCCCTGGTACATTCGTGAGAACCGAAAAAGCTAATTTTTAAATTTGGGGTACGGAACCCACTTTTATTTTTACAAGCTTAGACTTGGCGTTTTGGACTGGGTGCAGAACGCGTACTGCCCTTGCCCGCCTCGTTCTTGAAATTTTGGTTAGTTACGGAACACAAAATTTTGAATTCCAACTCGCACTTGGTTTCTTGTTGGTTTGTTCACGAGTGTACCACAAACCGTTTATACAAATAAAAAGTAATTGTAAATTTTGTAAAGAACGTATTGAAGGAATGGCCAAAGGTTCGAAGAACCTATCTTCCAAATTTTTGCATTTGAATGCGTGAATGTTAGAATTCACTCATTTTTATCAGAGGCATAATTGCGAGCGTTTTCCTATTTTTGGAATATTTTCAAAACTTATATTTTCTACCGAAGTAGGCTGCAGACTATTTCAACAGTTAATATAAGTTAATTAATAATTAAAGTCGGGGCCTAATTATAGTATGGAAGGGTCGCCCACAGGTTTGAGATGCCACTCGTCACGAGCACGCCGCTGTCGAAGAGATTGGATTATCAACCTGTCGTGTACCTGACCCACCCTAACAATTGATTTTATAATCCGTAAAAGGGATGGCGCCATCAGAATTGGGTCAGATCGGTTGACGAACCGAGATGAACTCGAGAAACTGAAAGTAACTGGGCCATCTCTCGCATTCTTTCGATACGGAAAATTAATTTGGTTATAGATTAATTGTACGGGAGAATTAGATTATGAAATATCTTGATTTGCGGGCGGAACGGTCTTTGCACTCAGAATGTATTATTCTGAACGACTCGTTTCCCCAGAACAAGATATTTTCATTCGAAAGAATGAGTATGAAAATCTATTGCATATTCTCTTTCGTAAATTAATCATAACTTTTGCAATTCTCGTTTAATGTGAAATTTTCTTTGGAATAGATATTTGTATAGACGGTTCCTTGAATCGTTATTGGTTTCCACAGTTCAATTGCAAGTGTTTCGATGGTTTTCATAGAAATTAGCGGAGCGCGATTTCTCCATAAGAAATGCATTGAACTGAACGGGACACCAGTTGCGATCGCGTAGTCATGCGGGGATTGATTTTTTTTCTCCGTTGTGTTTTAGGGATGCAGATGGAATGGCGCGCGGTGATTGGTGCAAAGGAGTTGAACTACCCGCGGATCGCGAGTATATCGCGAGTGGTTCGGACACGCCCCTTTTGCAGTCAAAAGCCAATTAATGACTCTCGCGCGAATCCGCGAGAATAGAAATATGGAACTAACGGTTTTTTCTCTCTCAGTTGGCGGTTCCAGTTTTTCGACTCAGTTGGCAGTTGGCGGTTCCAGTTTTTAGTTCCGAGTTTGCAGTTAGGAGTTTGTGAACAGTAGTGCTTCGTGTTAGTGTGTGCGTCGTCGAATTTGGAGGGAAATCCAGGGCGTGGCACCTCATCTTTTAGCGGAAAGCAGTGGAAAGCAGCGGAAAGCTGTGGGAAGCAGTTCGTTTCCAAGCCACTAGGAAGTCAGCACGTCGCGACGTCGAGTGCTGCATCGTTTCAAGGAAATTCTGGGAACATCGAGAGCGATTTTCGTCCAGGACCTTGGAGACATAATTTCAGGGAGTCGTCTGAGAGAATAGGGCTTCGTTTGGTTTGTTTCCTGAGTGTACTAACCATACTTTCTTTTCAGGGTGTTAATCAGGATATTTTTTGGAAGTTTTTCAGGTCTGGGAACGCTGGCGCACAATTGAGATAGCGGCTCAAGGACGTATTTCGGTAGGTCTTCTTAAGTGGGATCACGAAAATGGTCTAATTGGTCTCTGTAGAACCTAGGTTTTTCGTAGGTCAGGGCTCGGCTTCATTAGCTACGCGCAAGAAGAAAAAGGGATTCTCAAACCGAGTTTCCGGCTTCCGAAAGGAAGTACCTTTGGGTCCAGAAGTCCTTTCCCCAAACATTCCTGCACGTAGGTTTTCCAAATCCTTATTGTTTTGCGAACAGAGGTTAAATGTAAATTTCCTAAAGTAGGTCGGGCTGCGAAAAATCTACGCCTCTGTTCAAATTAGTAACCGTGAAAATTTTCAAGTCATCCCCAGGCTTGCCCCTTTTTGAAAAATCGATTAGTATGGACGGCCACCACTTCATGACCCGTTCCACGAAAAGTCCAACGAACACACACGATACCACACCTCCAAATTTCAATTTAAATTCTTTTAAACAAGCACGCGTTTCAGAGACAATTTCTCTGTGCTCGGAAGACAACGTTGGGGCATTCAGGGCTTCTGAAATCATTAGACGTTCTCCAGTGAAATTGGTTAGCTTACCAATTATCACAAAGTAAAACTTTGCATTCAGAAAGTCAAATAATGAATCCTGTTGGAAATTTGGTTTTAAAACCCGAGGAGCTGACTCGTGTGTGATTCGCGCGTTGTACCTTGCAACACAATTGCCGGAATTAGCGAATTCCGAGAAAAATATGTCACTTGCTCGCGAATTCAGTGATGAGGTTAATTCCCTGAGGGCGCGTAGGGTGGTAAGGGACAGTCCACAGGTAGTAACAAGGGAAGTTGACGTTTCTCCCAGGAGGATTTTGAGTTTTCAAAATTTAAAAGAAACAGAGAATCATTCAGATAAGGTAAATCGAGGATTCACTGTGGAGGAGCGTCAACAGGGGAAATTGTTGGAGGAAAGACATAAAGTTATTTTTGATAAAGTATTGGGAAATAATTTCGGCATTCTGGCCTTCAGCCCCGGGAAACTTTTCCTAAGGGGGTTATCGGACGGTGACGACGCAGGAGTCGACACCGAGGCACCAAATCGTGCCTAACGATGACATTGCTACTTTTCAAAATTCAGATTTTCCAAATTTAGTTTTCGAATCTGAGGCCCATGCGGACGAGCATGGGGTGGTGGAATGTTTTCCCAGACTTCCATTCCGAAGATGAGGAAGTGGAAGTATGGAGAGACGGGCCAGAACGACGGGTGGGATAATGGGTTATCCCACAATAATCCGCGTTCAGATATAACAAAGATTAAGAGTCAGGCCGAGGCACAATCTGATCGCCAAGAGCCATATGGAGAAGGACGAAATCCTGTCTGAACCATATGGCGTTCCGTTATTTATGGGAAGTTCCGGAGGATCGAAACTTCGCAGAAAATAACAGAGAAACGCGTTTCGAATCGAATACAAACCTCTCACGGCGCAACGGGGAGGATGATTATTTGCAGAGAGTCCAGGAAATACAAAGTCAAAATTTCATTTTAAAAAAAAATAACATCCCCCCTAATTCAGAACATGTCTCCCAAGGCGTGGGGCTAAGGTATTCTAGAGAGAATTCCCGAACTCATGTATTAGAAAATTCAAATCAAAACCAGAATGCGAATATTCCCATTAGCAGACCACAAATGGCTGCTTGGCGCCCAACAAATTTAAATTTACCAAATTATGGTGAAAATGAGTACGACCAACAATTTCCTCGTCGTGCACGGCAGGATTATTTCGAGCAGACTCGAGTTGTAGAGCCGCCTCGAAATTCTCCACCGGAGCAAATTAGTACCGATAGCATTCTATTAAAATTAATAGATGCTATTGAAGGTAAAGGGAGGGGAACCCCTTCTCATGAGAAATCGATTAGGGATAAATCCGGTTTTATTATAAAAATCAGACCTCCGACCTTCAGCGGGTTGCCTCACGAGGACCCAATAAAGTTTTTAGAAAACTGTGAAAATACTTTAGTTGAGTATCACCCAACTCAATGGGTAAAATGACGTCCGACTGGCTAAAGGTCAGCCGCGGCGTGGGCACGTTCATATGCGAACTGTCCAACTACTTGACGTTTTTCTGTAATCGTTTCAAGGAACAGTTCAACGGTGAGATTTTGGTCTCAAATTTAGAGTCAGAATTGTTTGGGTCTGACCAACCTAAAGGACAGGACGTCGCATCCTTCATTTTGGGAAAATGGGGCTTAGCTCAGCGTCTGTACCCGGAATGGGAGGAGCAACGTATTGTTCGATTGATTTTAAACAGAATTAGTCCTAACATTCGAGTTTATTTACAACTTCATAGTTTTCAGACTATTGAAAGCCTCACTCAAAAAGCGGTCGCAATAGAATCGCTTATTGTCGACAAAAAGAATGTGCATTCACAATCGAAAGTCGATAACAAACAGAAAAATCGTGAAAACTCGCCTGAGCGCCGCGACGCCTCGTATAAGTCTGTCAGCGAACAGCATCGCAGAGAGCCATCGGGACGACGAGCGATTTTACACGAACGTCCAGAAAGGGACACTAACGTTAACTCGCGTATTGAAAAGAAAAATGCAGTTTCTTTCGACAAAGAGTCTTGGCGAAACACCGTCACTGTTCCACAAAACGAGAGAGGTTTTGTAAAAGATTCAAAATTTTTCAATAATGGAAATTATTCGAAAAAAACGAATTGTTTTAAGTGCGGAGGTAATCATTGGATGTCTGATTGTCCTCAAAATAGGAGGCGGGAGAATTATTCACCACCTCGAAATTTTCAAAATTCGAGCCAACGTTTTCAGAACGAAGGGCCGAGGCCACAGGCCGCATCGCAGGATGCACGTTTTAATCAAAACCCGGCGAACGGTCGCCCTAATAATAGCCGCCCCCGTAATGAGAATGAAACTTCGAAAAAGTCAAAAAACGAGGACAAGGGTACGTCAAGGGCCCTGAACTCGTACAAAAACTAAATCGAAGTCATGAGAAGATCGGTCGGTTGACTGATGAGGGTGCCCGCGTAATGCTACTACGAAAGCAATCACTAGTAGAGTGTTTTCGATTAGCACTGACGCCGAGTTTCTTTCGAATGAAGGTAATTCGCTACCCTGTATAAATAACATTAATATGTTACAGCCAGAAGAGACTTCTTCGAGTAAATTTAAGAATAGGGAAAAGGGGGAAAAATTTGAGGTATCGAGTGACTTGTTGCCGTCACAAAAACAGGGACCACAAATTTCCAGTGGGATCCCTATTCCCAAAAATCGTGTTTCTGTTGTTGCCACTGGTGGTAGGCATAAAAAAGTTCACCCATCGCCGGATGTAAAACGAAGAAGCCCTTGCAGCTTAAAAGAGAAAGTTGGTGGAATTGCGAAAATTCCAATCCCATTGAAGGTTGACAAAAAGCCAGCTTCAAAAGTTTCTGTTAAGAAACCAGTCCCTTTTCGAAAAGTTGTGAATCGTGAATTCCAAGCCAAAAGGGTAGTTCGAGCGGTTGCGATACCGCTGAAACAAAAACGTGAAAGGCTTCATGAAGTTATTACACGAATCGGAGCGTGTCGTAAAAATACTTCGAAAAAAAATGTTTTCCAGTGAGAAAACATAACTTGAGTATAGATTATTATGGGATGAAAGTTTCTCCGAAAATTTCATCAATGGATGTCCGCCGAATAGGGGTTACCGTTTTCAAGCGGT
Organism: Gonioctena quinquepunctata; assembly: GCA_018342105.1. Lineage (NCBI taxonomy): Eukaryota > Metazoa > Arthropoda > Insecta > Coleoptera > Chrysomelidae > Gonioctena > Gonioctena quinquepunctata. The sequence continues at coordinate 27,488 of JAFIRS010006530.1, forward strand.
AAAGTCCGAGAGGGATGTGTGCGTTCCGTCACCCGAGGTGCAACAAGATTCTAGAAATTTGTTAGCAGGGGGGCCGATCGTTGAGGAAGGTATTTCTCCTTTTGTAGGTTTGACTGGATGGCAGGACGATGTACAGGGTGTACCAAAAAGTCTGTCATGCCAGGTTGGTGATGCGGATGAGTATACAGATGTGGAAATTTTTTTGATTTTGCCATACCGACCATTGGGTCAGGTAATCAAGTTGAGGACGTTTCGAATTCAGTTATGCCTGAGGATAGCACTAAGTTTGTTGCTGAGACTCTGCCTAGCAGCCTAGAACTGACACGCATAGGTTCGGATGTATCGATTGATAATCCGTTCAGAATATTGCTCAGTGGAAATGAAGCGGATGGCGAGACACTGCTTGACAGCCCGCATCTCGCAGATTCAAAGAATCATAAAGATGATTCGAATATACAGGAGGTTGCCGAGACCTGCTTCGCAGCTCGGAACCAAAGTTTTGAAAATCGCGGACACTGCATGGCAGCCCGGATTTAAATCAGGAAGACGGGGAGACACTGCAGCGCAGCTCACGTCTGATGAAGGAAGAGGATGATGAAACACTGCAAGGCAGTTTTGTTTCAAATATTTCCGAAAATGAATTCGAAATGGGTCCCAACTTGGAAGATGAAGATTATTTGGAAATTGTCGCAACACCTGAGTTGGACGAAAAATATTTGTATACTCGGAAGCGATCAGCTCTCAACAATAGGATTGTTCAGAGTTATGGAGAAATACCAAGGATTGATGTCGAGATTTTTGGATTGCGTGCTAGGGCTCTCGTGGACAGTGGAAGTTCGTTGAGTCTTTTACGACGTACTTTGTTACCACGTAGTTGGGAGGTTGATTCCGAAGAAGTGACACCGTTGCAGCTTGCTTGTTCCGGGGTAGACACATACAGTCTAGGAAAGACAGATGTGGTAATACACATCGGAGATGTGGACTATACCGTGACAGTGCAAGTGGTGGATGATCTTGTCGAGGATCTTCTTCTTGGCTGCCCTTGGCTGGCATCAAATGACGCGATGGTCGATTTTGCAAGACGTACCATCTACGTTGGAAAAAGTCCCAGACAAACTATCTTTTGGGCGGAGGAGATTTATTCTCCGCCAAAGGAGTATCCACTTCCTGAGATTGAAGAAGAGCAGTTACCAGAAGTGATGAAAGAAGATTTCGTAGACTTGGTTAGGGAGTTTGCGGATGTTTTTTATGAGTCGCCACGTCAGCCTGTCACGAGGGCTGCCGTACATCGAATTGTTTTGAAGGATCCTACACCTTTTAAGCTTCGTCCTTATAAGGTTAGTGATGAAAAGAAAGCACTTATTCAACGCGAAGTTGATAAGATGCTAGCCGCTGGGGTTATTCGTCGTTCACAATCCGCCTATCAGAGTCCTGTCGTCATTGTTACGAAAAAGGATGGTACGGCGCGATTTTGTGTGGATTATCGGAAGTTGAATTCTCAAACTGTTCCGGAGGCAACGATTTTGCCGAACATTCATGAGACTATCAAAGAGCTTGGACAGGCGAGTGTTTTCACTAGCCTTGATTTGAAAAGTGGGTATTGGCAGGTGGCTATGGAAGAAAATTCCAAGAAATATACCGCTTTGTAACACCGGAAGGAGGCTGCTATGAATTTAATTCTATGCCTTTTGGGCTTTGCGCAGCTCCTGGTTCGTTTCAAAGGTTGATGTCAGTTGTTTTAGTTGGGTTTATTGACAAATTTGTCAAGGTTTATTTGGATGACATCATCATCTACAGCAATTCCAGGGAAGAAAATCATCTTCATCTACGGCTTGTCCTTGAGCGTTTCAGAGCTCACGGACTTTGGTGTTCGTTGCCGAAATGTTTCTTCGCCCAAAAGAGACTTGAGTATTTGGGGCATGTAATCACAGAGCACGCTAACGAGCCGCTCGAAAAACATGTTCTCGCTATTCAGGATTTTCCGAGGCCGAAGAACATTTCGCATTGCGAGGTTTTTAGGTACGGTAGGCTGGATTCGTGAGTTTGTTCCGAATCTCGCGGAATTGGAGGCGCCGTTAACTGATCTTTTGAAAAAAAGTTCTAATCGTAGTTCTTGGTGGACTGGGGAGGCTGAAGAAGCGTTCACCAAGATCAAGGAAGCGTCGTCTAGACCAATGGTATTGGCTAGACCAGATATGTCTCTGCCGTTTGTGCTACAAACGGACGCTTCGGGAATAGGTATGGCGGCCGTTCTTTATCAAGTAGGTGGAAAACGGTGACAGGAGGATCATATCACATGCGAGTGCGAAGCTAAAAGGGCCCCGGGAACTCAATTACCATGTGAATGAGACTGAATGTCTAGCAATCGTGGCATCAAGCGCCATCGTCATTACCTAGAGGATAGGCAGTTTTTGTTACGGACAGACAGTAAGGCCTTGACTTGGCTGGACAAGTTCAAGGACGCGAAAGCGAAGCTAACACGATGGGCACTACTCCTGCAAGAGTATTCCTTCACTGTGGAGCACGTCGCGGGTAAAGAAAATCAGCTAGCTGATTTCTTATCACGAAACCCCGAGGGTAGCCACGGCGAGGATCTCGATGACGATATGGATCGTATGGGGGTACCACCGATGAAAGTCAAGCTGGAGCGTAACACCTCTGTCAACGTGGTCGAGACGCCCTACGAAGTTGCCATTCGTCGGCAATTGGGCGATCCTGAGACCCTCGGGAGAATTGCGAGGGTGCGTACCTGGGAAGAGATAGGACCTCAGAGCATTGCAGATCAAGTCTTGATTCAGGACTTTGTGGTAGACAATGGAGTCTTGTACTACCACAAAGATAATCGTAAAACGTCATTTTTGGAAAATGAACTACGGCAAGATATCACAGAGGACTATCACGACCATCCAACGGCCGGACACCCCGGTCAGGCTGAAACTATGGAAGCCATTCGCCGACATTACTGGTGGCCAGGCTTGGCAGAGTATGTCAAGGCGTACGTTCGTGGATGTTTGGTGTGCCAAAGTACGAAGGCGATACGACATCAACCAGCTGCCCCATTGCGGCCTACTGCAGTGGATAGGCCCTGGCAAACTGTATCGGTGGACACTTTGGGCCCATACGCAAAGTCAGAACGAGGTAATCGCTATATGTGATTTGCGTAGATCTTTTCAGTAAGTGGGTTGAGGCGAAAGCCGTCCCTGCTGCTGATTCTGAGGAAATAGTGGGCTTTTTAGATCAGGAGATCCTGGCCAGGTGGGGCTGCCCAGAAGCCATTATTTCAGACAACAGCACTATTTTTAATAGTGATCTGTATCGTGGATATTTGGAGAATAAAAATATCAAAGCGATATATTCTCCAATATATCATCAACAATCGAATCCGGTGGAACGACGGGTTCAAGAATTGAAAAAAATTCTTCGAACCAAACTCATTGATCGCCCTGAGCGAGAATGGGAAAGACACCTTGCCACAACTGTGTATTCGTTAAGGAATCGCAGGAATGCTGCCACGCAGGAAACCCCCGCAGAGCTCCTGCTGGGATATACACCACCTCGCCCGGGTGATTGGGTAATTCCCATGTATGAAAACCCTGTAAGAAATCTTCCTGCTGACAGGCAGGCCCGTATTGAACGGACAAATCGAAGACAAGCGGTCTATCAGAGAAACTTGTTTCCTGATAAAAATAATTCGCCACCGCGAGAGTATCAGGTAGGGGACCTGGTACTGGTGACGAATTTCAATAAAGGAAATTTTGGTAAAACGATGACGGGTCCCCATCCTATAAAGCAAGTGCTAGGACGGATACCTATATGTATAGAGCGAATGATGTCGATCATATTGTTCATTTAAACAATATTAGACCATACGCTCAACGAGTTCTGCCGAATACCGTGGTGCAGTATCCGGATCAGCCAGACTCACTTCCTGACGAAGGGCACGATGTTGCAGATTTCTCAGATCATGGAGATCTTGAAGAACATCTGATCAATCGAGAAAGGGCTACTCCTAAGGTCGGAGTAGAGCCCTCGCTAAGTCCCGAAACGGTGGTAGCTGAGCCACCCAGGGCAACTATCGAATCGCACAACCGGGATCCAGAGTGTTCAAAAACCGGAGATGCGTCCCTGAGGACGGTCGATCCACCCACGAAACGTTGGAGGCGTTCCTCACGTATCGTGCGTGTCATTAGTCCCTCACAAAAGGAAACAACCGAGGTGCCCCGACCCCCCCCCCGGGGCCAGTTGTCCGGCCTCCCAAAAACCCAGGTGTCACCCATACGGACCGGTGCTCCACCTCTGAGACGTCGTTCTCGTATAGTCGCCATCAGTCGTCCTGTTGGAAAAGGCTCCCAGACGCGTCTCCCTGCGAGCCAGAAGAAAGAAGTTCTTCGGCAGCATCGCCATAGAAATAGGACTGTGAGTGATTCCTCCGAGGATGAAGCTCCCAGTCAGACTTTCGTTGTAACCGCCATGGTACATCGAGAGGCCGATGATGAAGTGTAGTATTGTATAGAATATATCAGGTATGAGAGATCGAAACACAACCAGCAGATTTGCTCGCTGAGATTAATGGCGTTGGATGAGGCTGTAGGCCGGACCTGTAACGATGGCTATACACTTGCATTGATTTGTCTGGTATAGTGATCCTACAAACTCAGTTAGCGGTCATGGTTTGCGGGAAATTGCAGGGCATGAGATACGTCGATTGTCAAGTAATTTTGCTTTCCTCTTTGGGTCAGGAAATAGATGAGAGGTGAAACGAGAAAATTACTCGTGCACATCTGTCTCCTGAGTCAAGGTTGCTGCTCACAATACCATGTGAATACAGACGACTCCAACAAAATTAAGTCTTTCTAGCAGGGGGGTGTTACGAAAATCGCTATTTTTGTCGATTTCGAAAATCTCATTCTTGGTATATACACTTCTAGGCAGTAGAATATTAGGGTTACGATATGTAAAATATTAGAATAATATTTTATTGTACATATTTGTGATCCCCCTGGTACATTCGTGAGAACCGAAAAGGTTAATTTTTAAATTTAGGGTACGGAACCCACTTTTATTTTACAGCTTAGACTTGGCGTTTTGGACTGGGTGCAGAACGCGTACTGCCCTTGCCCGCCTCGTTCTTGAAATTTTGGTTAGTTACGGAACACAAAATTTTGAATTCCAACTCGCACTTGGTTTCTTGTTGGTTTGTTCACGAGTGTACCACAAACCGTTTATACAAATAAAAAGTAATTGTAAATTTTGTAAAGAACGTATTGAAGGAATGGCCAAAGGTTCGAAGAACCTATCTTCCAAATTTTTGCATTTGAATGCGTGAATGTTAGAATTCACTCATTTTTATCAGAGGCATAAGTGCGAGCGTATTCCCTATTTTTGAATATTTTCAAAACTTATATTTTCTACCGAAGTAGGCTGCAGACTATTTCAACAGTTAATATAAGTTAATTAATAATAAAGTCGGGGCCTAATTATAGTATGGAAGGGTCGCCCACAGGATTGAGATGCCACTCGTCACGAGCACGCCGCTGTCGAAGAGATTGGATTATCAACCTGTCGTGTACCTGACCCACCCTAACAATTGATTTTATAATCCGCAAAAGGGATGGCGCCATCAGATTTGGGTCAGATCGGTTGACGAACCGAGATGAACTCGAGAAACTGAAAGTAACTGGGCCATCTCTCGCATTCTTTCGATACGGAAAAATTAATTTGTTTATAGATTAATTGTACGGGAGAATTAGATTATGAAATATCTTGATTTGCGGGCGGAACGGTCTTTGCACTCAGAATGTATTATTCTGAGAGGCTCGTTTCCCCAGAACAAGATATTTTCATTCGAAAGAATGAGTATGAAAAATCTATTGCACATTCTCTTCCGTAAATCAATCGTAATTTTTGCAATTTACGTTTAATGTGAAATTTTCTTTGGAATAGATATTTGTATAGACGGTTCCTTGAATCGTAACTGGTTTCCACAGTTCAATTGCAAATGTTTCGATGGTTTTCATAGAAATTAGCGGAGCGCGATTTCTCCATAAGAAATGCATTGAACTGAACGGGACACCAGTTGCGATCGAGTAGTCATGCGGGATTGATTTTTTTTCCGTTGTGTTTAGGATGCGAATGGGAATGGCGCGCGTGATTGGTGCAAAGGAGCTGAACTACTCCGCGGATCGCGAGTATATCGCGAGTGGTTCGGACACGCCCCTTTTGCAGTCAAAAGCCAATTAATGACTCTCGCGCGAATCCGCGAGAATAGAAATATGGAACTAACGGTTTTTCGCCTCAGTTGGCGGTTCCAGTTTTTCAGTCTCCAGTTTGCAGTTAGGAGTTTGTGAACAGTAGTGCTTCGTGTTAGTGTGCGTCGTCGAATTTGCGGGAAATCCAGGGCGTGGCACCCATCTTTTAGCGGAAAGCAGTGGAAAGCAGCGGAAAGCTGTGGGAAGCAGTTCGTTTCCAAGCCACTAGGAAGTCAGTACGTCGCGACGTCGAGTGCTGCATCGTTTCAAGGAAATTCTGGGAACATCGAGAGCGATTTTCGTCCAGGACCTTGGAGACGTAATTTCAGGGAGTCGTCTGAGAGAATAGGGCTTCGTTTGGTTTGTTTCCTGAGTGTACTAACCATACTTTCTTTTCAGGGTGTTAATCAGGATATTTTTTGGAAGTTTTTCAGATCTGGGAACGCTGGCGCACAATTGAGATAGCGGCTCAAGGACGTATTTCGGTAGATCTTCTTAAGTGGGATCACGAAAATGGTCTAATTGGTCTCTGTAGAACCTAGCGTTTTTCGTAGGTGCAGGGGCTCGGGCTTCATTAGCTACGCGCAAGAAGAAAAAGGGATTCTCAAACCGAGTTTCCGGCTTCCGAAAGGAAGTACCTTGGGTCCAGAAGTCCTTTCCCCAAACATTCCTGCACGTAGGTTTTCCAAATCCTTATTTGTTTTGCGAACAGAGGTTAAATGTAAATTTCCTAAAGTAGGTCGGGCTGCGAAAAATCTACGCCTCTGTTCAAATTAGTAACCGTGAAAATTTTCAAGTCATCCCAGGCTTGCCCCTTTGAAAAATCGATTAGTATGAACGGCCACCACTTCATGACCCGTTCCACGAAAAGTCCAACGAACACACACGATACCACACCTCCAAATTTCAATTTAAATTCTTTAAACAAGCACGCGTTTCAGAGACAATTTCTCTGTGCTCGGAAGACAACGTTAGGGCATTCAGGGCTTCTGAAATCATTAGACGTTCTCCAGTGAAATTGGTTAGTTTGCCAATATCACAAGTAAAACTTTGCATTCAGAAAGTCAAATAATGAATCCTGTTGGAAATTTGGTTTTTAAAAATCCCGAGGAGCGTGAGCTCGTGTGTGATTCGCGCGTTTGTACCTTGCCAACACAATTGCCGGAATTAGCGAATTCCGAGAAAAATATGTCACTTGCTCGCGAATTCAGTGATGAGGTTAATTCCTTGAGGGCGCGTAGGGTGGTAAGGGACAGTCCACAGGTAGTAACAAGGGAAGTTGACGTTTCTCCCAGGAGGATTTTGAGTTTTCAAAATTTAAAAGAAACAGAGAATCATTCAGATAAGGTAAATCGAGGATTCACTGTGGAGGAGCGTCGACAGGGGAAATTGTTGGAGGAAAACATAAAGTTATTTTGATAAAGTATTGGGAAATAATTTTCGGCATTCTGGGCCTTCAGCCCCGGAAACTTTTCCTCAGGGTTATCGGACGGTGACGACGCAGGAGTCGACACCGAGGCACCAAATCGTGCCTAACGATGACATTGCTACTTTTCAAAATTCAGATTTTCCAAATTTAATTTTTCGGGAATCTGAGGCCCATGCGGACGAGCATGGGGGTGGTGGAATGTTTTCCCCAGACTTCCATTCCGAAGATGAGGAAGTGGAAGTATGGGAGAGACGGGCCAGAACGACGGGGTGGGATAATGGGCTTATCCACAATAATCCGCGTTCAGATATAACAAAGATTAAGAGTCAGGCCGAGGCACAATCTGATCGCCAAGAGCCGTATGGGAGAAGGACGAAATCTAATTGCAGAGAATCAAACCTCTACGGCGCAACGGGGAGGATGATTATTTGCAGAGAGTCCAGGAAATACAAAGTCAAAATTTCATTTTTAAAAAAAATAACATCCCCCCTAATTCAGAACAAGTCCTGTTACGAAAATCGCTATTTTTGTCGATTTCGAAAATCTCATTCTTGGTATATACACTTCTAGGCAGTAGAATATTAGGGTTACGATATGTAAAATATTAGAATAATATTTTATTGTACATATTTGTGATCCCCCTGGTACATTCGTGAGAACCGAAAAGGTTAATTTTTAAATTTAGGGTACGGAACCCACTTTTATTTT